>CAUYQU010008206.1:0-181454 GCA_963574635.1 Cheracebus regulus | reverse complement strand
GTGGAAGACAGTGTGGCAATTCCTCAAGGACCTGGAAATAGACATTCCATTCGACCCAGCAATCCCATTACTGGGTATATTTCCAAAGGATTATAAATCGTTCTACTATAAGGACACATGCACACGAATGTTCATTGCAGCACAGTTTACAATAGCAAAGACCTGGAACCAACCCAAATGCCCATCAATGATAGACTGGACAGGGAAAATGTGGCACATATATACCATGGAATACTATGCAGCCATAAGAAATGATGAGTTCGTGTCCTTTGTAGGGACATGGATAAACCTGGAAACCATCATTCTCAGCAAACTGACGCAAGAACAGAAAATCAAACACTGCATATTCTCACTCGTAGGTGGGTGTTGAACAATGAGAACACATGGACACAGGGAGGGGAGCACTACACACTGGGGCCTGTCTGGGGGAAATAGTGGAAGAACAGTGGGGGGTGGGGAGCTGGGGAGAGATAGCATGGGGAGAAATGCCAGATATAGGTGATGGGGAGGAAGGCAGCAAATCACTCTGCCATGTGTGTACCTATGCAACAATCTTGCATGTTCTTCACATGTACCCCAAAACCTAAAATGCAATTTTAAAAAAAAGGGGGGATCTCTTGCTGGGCACAGTGTCTTATCCGTGTAATCTCAGTGCTTTGGGAGGCCAAGGCTGGCAGATCACCTGAGGTTAGGAGTTCAAGACCATCCTGGCCAACATGGTGAAACCCCATCTCTACTAAAAATATAAAAATTTGCCAGGCATAGTGGTGGGCACCTGTAATCCCAGCTGCTATGGAGGCGGAACCAGGAGAATCACATGAACACAGGAGGCGGAGGCTGGAGTGAGCCAAGATCGTCCCACTGCACTCCAGACTGGGCAGCAGAGCGAGACTTTATCTCAATCAATCAGTCAATCAATCAATAGTGGATCTCTTGAAGATAGAGTGTAGATCAGTGGGCACTGGAGGCCAGGAAGGGTAAAAGGGAGGAGGGATGAAGGGAAAAAATAGAATATAAGTGTACATATTACCAGTTAACTGTACACTTAAAAATAGTAAAAATGGCAAATTTTATATGTATGTTTTACCTCAATAAAAAATTATTAAAAAAATAGGTGTCCACGCATCACCCCCAGAGTAATAATAATGAGCCTGAGATGGTATCCCTAGTGTCTTCTAAAAGCTGCCAAGTTCACTTCTTTCCAGCTCTTCTTCTTTCCATCCAGCCTGTCTCTTTTTTTCACCAAGTCCCTCCCATACAATGCATTTTCTACTCTCAGTGGGCCATGGTGTAGCATCAGCTATCCAGTTAACAACCACATTTTGCACTTAGGTCTAGGTATATGGTGATCCCTGCCTTCAGGAGTTAACATCACAAGCAACATTATCACTAACTGAGCTTCTATTACATGCCAGTCACTGTCCTGGGTGCTCTCATCTACCGCATTTCAAGATGTTACTATTCCAGATTCAGAGGTTTGCTACAAAGATCTCTTGCATTCTATATCTCTGCCATCATTTTTGCCAAAATGAATTAGGACAGTCCAGGGTCTGAGTTGAGACTTAGACCCTGATGTCTCCTATCCTTGACAGGTTAGAAACCTGATGCTCTGCCCTCTGATTTCTTCCTAGATTCTTTTCTGTTGTTATTTTGTCCCAAGGGGAGGGTATCGCTTGGCATCAGCACAAGTAAGTACGTATTACGATTTTTTTTAATTAAATTTAAAATTTTAGAGTTTTAAAAAATGTAGAGTGGAGACATTTGGGTCCAAGCACTAGAAAAACAAACTCCAAAGATATTCAAGTCTTATCAGGAAAACAAAATGCCTGATGTTTTTGGGTGCCTTCACCCATTCTGGGCATTCTGATCTCCTCTTAGCTGTAGTAATAGCATTACAGTAAAATGATAAAGAGCACCAAACATTTTGGGGCCCCCTGTCCACAGCTGATTCAATCAGTGATGGTCACCTGGCCCAGTGTGATGGCCTTTGATGTGCCTCTCCCAGGAATTTGAAATGGAAAGTTTGAGATTCAGCCGCAGATGGGAGCTGAGCAGATAAAACATTGACATGTAGAGTTTAGCCGTGGAGTTAATGGCAAACTTCAATGCCGAGGACAGGAACCCCGCTGCTACTGCCCTCCTGGGAGTGGCCTGATCCCCACCGTTCTGTGGCTAAAATGGCCAGATTTTACTTAGATCCCAGCAGGTCCATAGCTTTAGAATACTCTTCCTTCCCTAAGCTAACTCTGGGCAACTTCTGTTCCCAGCAAATACATGATTTCTAAGATAAATTGATTTTGCTATAAAAACAACATTGTACCTCCTTTGCAAAAATATGACAGACATTCTCTCCTGAGCTGCAGATCATACACAGAGGCTTGCAGCTGAGGCTGAGGAAGGGACAGAGCAGGCCTATCCCATTTTGTCAGTGGGGAAAGGGATAGGAATAAGAGCAGAAGGCCTGGCCTAGGCCCAGAGGAAATGGCAGAAAGGAAAAGAGATGACTTATCAGGGTGCACTGGCTCATGCCTGTAATCCCAGCACTTTGGAAGGCTGAAGCGGGAGAACTGCTTGAGCCCATGAGTTCAACACCATCCTGGGCAACATAATGAGACCCCTATCTCTACCAAAAAATAAACAAACAAAAACTAGCTGGGTAGGATGGTACAACCTGTGGTCTTAGCTACATGGAAGGCTGAGGTGTGAGGATTGCTTGAGCCCAGAGGTTCAGGCTGCAGTGTCCTGAGATTGTGTCACTGCACTCCAGCCTGGGTGACAGAGCAAGACCGTGTCAAAAAAGGAAGGGAAAGAAGGAAAGAGGAAAGGAAAGGAAAGGAAAGGAAAGGAAAGGAAAGGAAAGAAGGAAAGGAAAGGAAAGGAAAGGAAAGAGGAAAGGAAAGGAAAGAGGAAAGGAAAGGAAAGAGGAAAGGAAAGGA
Organism: Cheracebus regulus; assembly: GCA_963574635.1. Taxonomy (NCBI): domain Eukaryota; kingdom Metazoa; phylum Chordata; class Mammalia; order Primates; family Pitheciidae; genus Cheracebus; species Cheracebus regulus. The sequence continues at coordinate 178,518 of CAUYQU010008206.1, read as the reverse complement.
AAGAGGAAAGGAAAGGAAAGAGGAAAGGAAAGGAAAGAGGAAAGGAAAGGAAAGAGGAAAGGAAAGGAAGGAAGGAGGGAGGGAGGGAGGGAGGGGAGTGGAGAAAGAAAAAGAAAAGAAAGAAAGAGAAAGAAAGAAAAAGAAAAAGAAAGAAAAAGAAAGAAAGAACTTTTGTACTTTTGTTCTCTGTTCACTTGTCACTTGCTGCCAGCTTTCTGGCTGCCACAAAGACGGGCTGGGTTGTTTCCCAGTCTGAGCACTTCTTCTCTTGGAGCTGGGACAGAGAATAAAGCCACAACCAAACTGGCTGATACCTTTGCCAAGCCAGTAAACTACAGTTCATGGAAAAGGTGAGCTCATCCAAGACAGTAATCACTAATGAAAAACTGTGCAAGACATGAAAATAGCTTTTTTATAGGAGGCCTGGAAACCAAAATAGAACAGCTTTTGAAAGTTGTATGTGTCTGTATGCAGTGTGTGAGTAGTTTGTGTATGCCTGCACATCTGCCACTTACTGTGAGTTCTTGAACAAGTTATTTAACTTCTTTGAGCCTTAATGTCTCAGGATAATAAAATGTATGCCAGGCTGACTACCATGGCTCATACCTATAATCCCAGTACCTTGAGAGGCCAAGGCAGGTGGATTGCTTGAGCTCAGAAGATCGAAACCAGCCTGGGCAACCTGGCGAAACCCTGTCTTTATAAAAAAAAAAAAAAAAAAAAAAAAAAAAAAAAAAGGGGAAGAAAAAAAATGCAGGTCCCAGCTACTTGGGAGGCTGAGACGAGAGGATCACTTGCACCTGGGAAGGAGGCTGCAGTGAGCTGTGATCAAGCCACTGCACTCCAGCCTGAGTGACAGAGTGAAACCCTGTATTCGTTTATTTTCATATGGCTCTACAGAACTGCCTGAGACTGGGTAATTTACAAAGGAAAGAGGTTTAATTGACTCACAGTTCAGCACAGCTGGGGAGGCCTCAGGAAACTTACAATCACAGTGGAAGGTGAAGGGGAAGCAAGGCACCTTCTTCACATGGCGGCAGGAAGGAGAAGTGTCAAGCAAAGGGAGAGGAGTCCCTTATAAAACCATCAGATCTCATGAGAAGCCACTATCATGAGAACAGCATGAGAGAAGCTGCCCCCATGATTCACCTGGTCTCTCCCAAAACACATGGGGATTATAATTCAAGATGAGATTTGGGTGGGGAAACAAAGCCTAACCATATCAGACCCTGTCTCAAAAAAGAAAAAGGAAATCTATACCATATGGTCATTGTGAGACTTAAATGACCTAATATAATGCCTGGCATACAGTAAGCACTCAATAAGCAGCAACTACTTTTGTCATATTGTTTTTGTCTTTTTTTCCCTATGTTTTAAATTTTTAAAAAATAGATTTAGGTGATACAAGTGCACTTGTGTTAGGTGGATATATTGCGTACTGGTGAAGTCTGGAGTTTTAGGGTACCTGTCACCCGAATAGTGCACATTGTACCTAATAGGTAGCATTTCATCCCTCACTGCCCCCACCACCTTCCCACCTTTTGGAGTCTCCAGTGTCTACTATTCTACTCTACATGTCCATGGGTACCTATTATTTAGGTCCCACTTGCAAATGAGAACACGGGATAATGGCCTCTAGTTCCACTCATGTTGCTGCAAAAGACATGATTTCATTCTTCTTTTTTTTCTGAGACAGAGTCTCGCTCTGTCACCCAGAGTGGAGTGCAGAGGCGTAATCATGGCTCACTGCAACCTCTGCCTCCAGGCTTTGAGCGATTCTCCTGCCTCAGCCTCCTAAGTAGCTGGGACTACAGTCGCCCGCTACCATGCCCAGCTAATGTTTGCATTTTTAGTAGAGACGGGGTTTCGCCATATTGGCCAGGCTGGTATCCAGCTCCTGACCTCATGATCCACCTGCCTCAGCCCCCCAAAGTGCTTGGATCACAGGTGTGAGCCACAGTGCCCAGCCGATTTCATTTCTTTTTATGGCTGTATAGCATTCTATGGTGTCCATATACCACATTTTAAATCCAATCATCCACTGATGAACACAAGTTGATTCCACGACTTTGCTATTGTGAGTTGTGCTGTGTTAAACATACGAGTGCAGGTATGTTTTTGATAAAATGATTTCTTTTCCCTTAGGTAGATCCCAATAGTGGGACTGCTGGATCTCAGGGTAGTTCTGTTATTAGTTCTTTGAGAAATCTTCATACTCTTTTCCTTAAGAACTGAACTAATTTACCTTCCCACCAACAGTGTATAAGCATTCCCTTTTCTCCATATCCTTACTGACACCTGGTTTGGTGTTTTGTTTTGTTTTGTTTTGACTTTTTAATAGACATTCTGACTGATGTGAGACAATATCTCATTGTAGTTTTGATTTGCATTTCTCTGATGATTAGTGATGTTGAGCATTTTCATACGTTTGTTGGCCATTTATAGGTCTTCTTTTGAAAAATGTCTTTTCAAGTCCTTTGCCCACTTTTTAGTGGGGTTGCTTGTTTGTTTTTTCTGGTTGAGTGGCTTTTTAAACATTAAGCTGGATATAGAGGGTGGTGTCTGGTCCTACATCACGATGCCTCCTAGCCCCTGGCTAGCTGAGTGGGATGGATTTAATTCCACCAGCATTAAGTGTAGCCCTCTACTCTAAAAACAGAAACTCCACAGCATTCTTCTGGTATAATTTTTATCCTTCATGGGAAAGTTGCTGAAGGGGCGAGGCAGAAGAGGAAGCACCGGGAAAAGGGCTGAGTACACGTCAGCACTCGGCATCCTTCGCCCCTGCTCCCTGTCCCTATCACCTCGCCCAGATTCGTCCAGGTGTCCAGAGCAGAAACCGCCCGCAATTCGCGCAAGAACAGCCTGAGTGCAAGCCACACAAGAAATTGGGTCTGATCAACCCAGGGTTTCATATTTTAATAGGGACAATATTTTTTAAATCAGATTTTATATTTTAAGAAGCCCAGACTTCTGATCCCTCCTGAAAAGTCAGCAATCAGGCTACCCTGGGCCCTCCTTCATCTGTGTCAACAATAAATAGACAGGTGCTCAGCAGTGCGTGTCTCTTTCAGTTATGACAAGCGGCATTCAGTTTGCCACAGTCCTCACCATTCCCCATGTACATGGCTTGCCCGGCCCCATGGGCATCTGCAGCATTTTGTCTGGAGCCACATACTTAGCTGCTCTCCCCGCTAAGTATGTGGCTCTAACTCTCTCCATTGGTCCTTTATTTGGTAAGAAGACAATCAGAACGAGTCCTGCAGGGTCCCATAGGGTCTCCTGAAGTCCTTAGAATGATGCCACAAGAAGAGGTCAAGGTGAGTATGCCCTCTGGGCTCCTTTCTTCATCAATAGAGATGACATCATATCCCCACAGCTGGCGCCTTAGATGAACGGCCCTGATGAGACGTTCTCAGCCGTGTTCTCATGGCGTGTGAGTGACATCTGGGGAGACTTATGTGTGTTTGTTCCAGATATGAAGGCCTTGGTCTTTTTGGAAATCGTGTTAGGGCTCCATTCACCCGGAGACTGGGCATTGTATCGTTCTCTGGCAATCAGACACCAGGAAGATTTTTTAAAAAGGAGCACTGGACTAGGAATCTGGCAGGCACCCGGAGTGTGTGAATTCATCTCCCCCATGTCATGTCTCTGGACTTTGGTCTCTCCTGTGAATTGGGAATATTGAAGGAGAGGGACTCAGAGGCTTGGTTTGGTGCTGACTTATGTAAGGCAGAGTCAGTAACTCTGGTTCTGTTGGGAACAGAACTGTGTGGTGACTCCAGGGGCCTCAGTCATTGTTCAGAGATGGTCATGCCCTTGATTTCCTATTAGACAGGCCAAGCTGAACACTCCCAGGCCTCTGAGCCCAGCATTAAGGGGAGATTAGCTAGAAACCTTTGTTTCTTGCCTCTAGATGGTTCATTTACAACCCAAGAATGCATGGTAGGTGGGTGTCAGAGAAAATGGAATCTTCTGCTGGGGTTAGGAAAGCAGTCAAAACATGAAGAAAAGAAAAAAAAAAAACACCAAGAGCAGGAAGGATGGGGCAGAAAAAGGAGGTGAAAAGAGACAGGCACCTTGTTAAAGAGCTACAAAATTTTGGACCAAAAAAAAAAAATTAAATCCTGGTAAATAAAAGCACTAAAAAGGGGGATCAACTTGTGTGACTCATCCTGGTGCCACCCAAGCTCCTAGAGACCTTCAAGGCTCAGCCCCACCCTCCCTGCCCGGATGTCGGAGCTCTGCTCAACCTGCTGCCCCATCCCGCTCCCGCCCGTCTCTCCCCACTCCACGCCCTGGCTGCTTCCAAAGGAGCCCTCGGTTCTGGAAGCCGTTTTCTTAGATTGCATCTAATGTAAAATGTTCCACTAGAATAACTCTGTTTTCATTTCACCAAGCAAGAGAAAAGAACTGAGATGCTTTGAAAAATCAGCCAAGCCCAGGCACTTTTAACAGGCCAGCGGGTGGGGTAATGAGAGTGCTTTAACATAGACTCAAAGTAAAAGCTCCAGAAAGAGAGACAGAGAGGCAGGGGAATGTAGGGGAGAGACTGGGAGGGCGGGGGCAGGGTGGGGGAGTGAGAGAGAGAAAGCTCTAGGAAATGAGTGCCCACTGCCGTATCCTTGCCCATCAACAATATCAATAAGGCAGCCCTGGGATGGCATCAGATCCCTGCAGCTCATGCCTTTGAGGGACAGTCATATGCTAGCTGGCCTATGGGTGACATTTTGGTGAGATCAATGTGTGTTTTTTCCAGAACGTGTATGAAGGCCCTGGTCTCTCAGGAAATCATGCTAGGGCTCCTCCACTCACCCTGAGACTGTGTGTCACATAGTCCCCTGGCAATGAGACACCAGGGAGATCTAAACCCACCCAACTCATGGCCAGAGAGTGGTCTTCTTCTAACCCTGAGTTCCGGAACTTTCTTTGGGAGGGTGGAGTGGAAGGGAGTAGTTCTGTCTACTGCTAATGAAAGACATTTTTTGATCATTAGCAATCACCTGCAAGCTTGACCCCTCTCCACCCTCTTCACTGCAGTCAGAGTTGCCAGGGAAACTTGAATCTGATTCTGTCATAGGAGAATCTCATCTGCTAAAAAACCCTTTAGCCACTTTCCAATTTCCAGAACTATATCCTTTATGTGAACTCGGAAGGTGGCCATATATTCTGTCATCCAAACCAAGACATGATTCCTAGTTTGCTAGGGAAACAAGAATAAACCAGTACTGTCCTTGGCAAAACTGAGAAGTATGGTCCCCCACAATTCAGGCTCTGCATGGTCTGGCCCCAGGCTTCCTCTCCAGCTCTGCCTGAGCTGCTTTCCTGCTTTGCTCCCCATGCTAGCCATCCTGCCCTTCTTTTACTCCCCAGAATTCCTTGTGCTCTTTCCTACCACAGGACCTTTGCACATGCTCGTCCCTCTTACCTGGAAACTCTTTGGTCATCTTTAACCAGGTAACACCAACCCATCACTCATATCTCAGCTTAAACAACTTTGAAGAGAGGCTTTCCCTGACCTCCTCTCCCCAAACCACAGCAAGCCCAGGTAAGATTCCTTTGTTATATGCTCCCAAAGAACCATGTTTATTTCCATTCCATCCTTTATTGCCCTTTGTGGTTCCTTGCTCATTTGTGTAATGATCTGACTGCTGTCTGTTTCCTTTAGAAGACTGTGAACTCCATGAGGACAGGGATTGGGCATGTTCTGCTCACATAACACACTTAGCACTCAGCTCAGTGCCTGGAATACACTGGGTGATCGATCGCTCCATGACAAATTAACAATGATAGGTTCAAGTCTCTTCTAGAACTTGAAGAGAAACTTTATCTGTGCCCACTCCACGAGCTGTGGACCCTCCTTATATCCAGTCTTCGTGCTGCCCCTGCCTGCCCCAAAGCATTCACCCTTCCCCCTGTCCTTCCATCCACCCTGGTCTTTCCCTTACCCAGAGTCACATATTAGGCCACCAAATGTAGCACTGGATTGTATCCTACTTTGGAACATTCTTGAATGATTTCGTGGGTAGCAGTCGTAACTCCCCAGCTAATTAAACTCAAAAACATGAGCCTCAGAGGTGGAGGGAATCTCCAAGTTCATCCAAGTCTCCACTCAAGTGGCAGGCAGATCACCTGAGGTCGGGAGTTCGAGAACAGCCTGACCAATATAGAGAAATCCCATCTGTACTAAAAATACAAAATTAGCTGGGCATGGTGGTGCATGCCTGTACTCCCAGCTACTCAGGAGGCTGAGGCAGGAGAGTAGCTTGAACCCGGGAGGCTGAGGTTGCAGTGAGCCAAGATCGTGCCATTGCACTCCAGCTTGGTTGACAAGAGCAAAACTCCATCTCAAAAAAAAAATAATAATAACTCAAAGCGATTCCCAAGTCATTTAAATACACATTCCTTAGAAGATGTCTCTCCCCAGTGTCCCTCACACACTGTCATGGAAACCAACACCCTAGTGGCTAGGGTCTAGTCAATGCAAGGGACACCTCTGATATCTTCCCTGACTTCATTTCAGGGTCAGAAAATTTAAATAGGCAATAACTTCCCTTATTGCACAACACAGAATTGAACAAACTCAGGTCTCAAAACCAGTTATTTTGAGTTTTAAATCTACTCCCCCTCAACCCTGAGATTTAGGCTTGAGTTTTCCTGACAATAATAGACATTGTCTATTGCACACCTGCTATGTGTCAGAGAGCATGTAACAAGGAAGCTGGTATCAAGAAGGAGATCAGGGCAAGTGTTCTTGGGGGAAGTGACACAGTTAGGACCTCAGTTATGAGGTAGTAGATTTTGTTGATTGGTTTATCTCAATACCCCTAATATGCAATGGAAAGAACACTAACCTAGATTATACAAGATTTGGGTTCTGGCCCCAGCTCAGTAGCTTACAAGCCAGGCAACACATTATTCAGATCCCTAATTAGCTCTGAACCTCAATTTCCTCATCTGTAAAATGGGAATAACTGCCCTACCCAATTCACAGAACTGTTATGAGGATCAAATGAAAGTCTATAGATTGCCAGGTGTGGTGGCTCACGCCTGTAATCCCAGCACTTTGGGAGGCCAAGGTGGGTGGATCACAAGGTCAGGAGATCAAGACCATCCTGGCTAACACAGTGAAACCCCATCTCTACTAAAAAAAAAAACAATTAGCCAGGCATGGTGGCACATGCCTGTAGTCCCAGCTACTCGGGAGGCTGAGGCAGGAGAATCACTTGAATTCAGGAGGCAGAGGTTGCAGTGAGCCGAGATCGAGCCATTGCACTCCAGCCTGGGTGACAAAGTGAGACTCCATCTCCAAAAACAAAGTCTATATATTAAAAATCTTGAAAATTATAAATACCATATGAATGTAAGATATGATTTTAATATCCTTTTTTCTCATTACAAAAGAAATATATGCCCATTGTAGAAAATTTGGAAAATGTAGAAAGTGTCAAAGATGAAAATCTAAAAACATATATTTGTCTTTTCAGTTATTTTTTCTTTGCATATATGAGTGTATAAGTAATGTTTTAAACAAAAACTGGGAGCATCCTTGCATGCTGTTTTGTAGCCTGCTTTTTTCCCTCACAATATATCATTAACCTTCTCCCAAGTCATTAGATGGTTTTTCTACAACATGGTTTTCAATAGCTACAGAGTGTTCTGTAAAACGTTGTCATTTTACCTTCAAAGCCCATTACTTCCTTCATTAGCAGGTTGAGAGTGACTTAAGAGAAGTCCCCAACCACTTTTTCTACTGCCACAAAGCTGGCACTGGGCCCAAGGACACTGCCAGCATATTCAAACTCCAAAGTGCCAGGTTCCTAGAATCCATTGCCTTGATGCCCCCGAGCAAACCAAAAGGTCTCCTGGGGAACTCTCCTGATCCCGCCCATATCTGTGCAATGCCATCCCCAGGCCCTGGAATCAAGTCAGGCCACGATGGCAGTTTTGCCTGATTTGGGCACCCAGTGCTGTGTGGGTGGAATTCCTCAGGAGATGACTCCGAAGCTCCCCTCACCAAACCACTGCTATGCCAGTCATTTGGGGAATAGCTTCCTTTCTTTGTCACCTGTAAGCTTCACTAGGCTTTAATATTTTCAAAGTTCAGGTGAACCTGGACTCTCCAAGCAGCACTCCTGCTGAATTGGTTTTCAGACTGTGCCACTTTAAACATGATTCAAGAAAAATTACCGGAGCCACCACTCCATCTGTCTCTGGAAATGGTCTTTGTGCTCAGATCATTTGCCAGCGACACTCCATCTCCACAATTACCTCGGCTATTTTATCTTTATCTGTCTGGAACACTGAAGGGGAAGCAGCAGATAATGCTGTCATTTAAGTGACTTGTTCAGCTTAAACACTTTTGCACCTCTGGAGCATACAATACCCCCACAGCAGCCCCGGTCTTCCCTGGAGGACCAGCCCCTGTGCTGTCTTAGGGTTTAAGTATGATCACGTGGCAGGGGTGGTGGGGAGAGCTGCCAGCAAAATGACTGGAGTGTAACAGGGCTGTGTCCCTTAGGAGTGCAGGGATGGGACTGACTCCCTGGCCATAATTGGAACCTCATGTGCCTCCTGACCCCCAGGTGGCCTCACACTATAGGTGGGTATTTTAACAACTCTCTAGTATTAGCATGGCTTCTCTGCAAATGGAATTATTCTGCAATAGACCAAGCTTTGGCATGCCTGAAAGGTCAAGGGGGAAGAGCAGGGACCAGACAGCTGGGATGTTAGCCTGCCTGATATTTCTCTACTGATGTATCTTTTTACACACCTGCTATATGAACATACTATAGACACCAAGAGGAAGAAAGATGCTGCCTTGTGCCTCCTGCCTGCCAGGAGATAAACTATTGCAAGATAATGAACAAAAGGTAGTACACGCCAGGTTAATAACAACAGCTAGCATTTATGGAGTTCTTACCACATGCCAGGCATTCTGTTAAGCACTTCATCACATTTTCTTATTTATTTCTCGTAACTATGCTATGAGGTGCTACATGATGAGCCTCGTTTTTCAGACACGGACACTGAGGTATAGTGAGATTAAACAACCTGCCCAACATCACACAAGCTGTCGTTGCAGCCTGAGATTTCCTCTTCGCAAGGAAGACACTGCTGCCTCCAAAGGGAACAGTGATGAGATGAAAGAGAGGGAGCCCCGCCCCACTTCCCAATAAATTCAGTCCATTGGCCATTTTCAGTACCAGGACCAGAGACCCAGAAAAAGTACACACAGCAGCCCTACCAGTCCCGGTATCCTCCAGAGACACAGCCCTACACATTTTGCCTGAGGAATAGCCCTTTCCATACTCTCTTCACCCCTCCATCAAGAGGAAAACTTTTTCTTTCTATTCATGTTTCCCTTAAAAATAAAATTTCAATCCTTCCACACAATGGTTGGGCCAAAATCAGCAGGAATTCCAGGTACATGGGCCAGGGGAGGGTCTTGGGAGTCCAACCAGGTCATCTCCTGGAGGAGCCTGAATCAGACATGACCCAAGAAGTCAAATGAATCCAAGGTAAGGAAGGGAGCAAAAAAGAGCCCATGACAGTGCAAGACAAGCCACATCAGGCCTAGACCCCAGGTGGGACAATCAGGGCAGAACCGGAAACAAGGCGCGAGGTCTGGCTCAGCTTAGTGGCCCCAGAAATAGGCTCTGAGATAAGGCTTGGGGGTGGGAGGCAATTCTGCGAAGCAGCAGTAGGGGACAGGGAACTGAGACAAGGAAAGGAAGAAGGCGAATACAGGGTGTATGATAAGAAGTTCACTGTTTGGGACAACTGAGACTCCATCACACTGGGGAACTCTGGGAGACCATGTAGAACATACCTCAGGGTTGTCCCACCAGAGGGGTCAGGGAGCCAGGGTAGCTTCTTCTACCTCCTTCCCATTCATAGCTGACAGCTGCTGCACGTGCGATAACTCCAGGCATTTCAGCCTGCCCCACCTGCTCAGGCAAAGCTGGGTCCCCCTGCAGCCAGAGGAAGCTCACAGGCAGGCAGTCTTGGGGACTTGCAGAAAAAGCCCAGGTTGGCTGAGCCCAAGAACTGATGAGGTCACAACAGAGCAAACAGAAACTGAGAGGGAAAGAGTGTAAGGAAACGGTGAAAACCCTCAACGTTACAAAGGGGACAGAAGGACTGTGAGCTCACCAGTGTACCTGGTGGATGACCACCTGACGCAGGTGAGATGGGGCTGGGCTGAGGAGGAAGCAGCTCCCATGGGCACGTTGCCTGGGCTCAGTGCCCCTCCTGGGCCTCTGCTCTGTGTCCCCTTCCCTGTCCTAGGGATGAGCTGGACAACCAACCTGGGTATCAGACTACAGGAAACAGCACGGGCCTTAGGCCTCTTGTCACCTTCTAGCTTCTCTCTCTTCCCCCATTCTGCGCTGCCTGAAACCCCATGCGCTTGCTCCCTGGGTGATGAAGCAGGACATTGCTAAGATGCTATCTCCTCTCTCTCTGGCCCAGACCCACCGCCTGACCCTGTGGCAATGGCCCGGAGCCATCACTCTGCAAATAACTGTGGCTGGATGAGAGGTGCCGAAGCCAACGGGAGGACCTGAGACGGACACCTGCAATTTCACGTTTGGGAAAGCCCAGCCCTTCAAATAGAAGTGCTATTTCAATTTTCTCACTCCCATTCTTCTTCAATCTCAGACTAAGAGGGGAATAAACCCTCTTTGATTTGTAGACTGAATTCTTTAGAGACAGCTTGTTCTTTTTTAAATTTATTTTTTCCTTTTACTTGGGGCAGACATCAGGGGCCCCAAATATGAATTTGTTACCTTGGTTAGATGGCTCAAAATGCCAAAAGTTACTATTGGGAATATTGTGCTACCAATCATCTTTCCTGCTAATCCAGAAGTCAAATAAGTCCATGGAGGGCTTTTTTTCCTCTAGAATTTCAGGCTCCCTGAGGGCTAATTTCTCGGAAAGCTGCATTAAACTAATAGCACCATAAAAGGCCCATTGTGAGATGTAATTGGTTTGCAGGACTTTCCTATAAAAATAATAAAAGGACTGCCAGAGGCAGTTTCCAAAGGTCAATTATCTTTGTGTTGCTTGAGTTGAGTGGAGGTCAGTCCCAGAATCCCACTTTATAGGCATATTAATCAAAACTGTGACTACCTACCCATCTGACCCCATCAGCTGTGAGGGAAGTCACAGGTCCCACCCTTAAGCTGGTTGCCAAGGGGTGCTTTGGGCTCTTCTTTTCCCAGGAAGAGACTGACCCATTGTCACCAATGCAGAGCTGGAAGCTGAAATTTTTAAGGCAGAATGAAAGGGAGAAAAGCACTTCCTGAGCACCAAGAAGAGTTGATAACTTGGTGAGTCCTGCAGGTCATGGGGCAGGCAGTGTGCTCAGAGATCAGGCCAGACAGGGCCCTGTCCCCAGGGAGCTAGAGAAGTGGTTGAGCCGGGACTCTTGGTTATTTGACATAAACCAATTTAAATTAGATTAAGCAAAAGTGAAGTTAATTGGCTAACATGACTGGGAATCTTAAGGATGGCTCCATCCAATGGCTCAAACAATGTCAACTGTTCTCTCTCCCTCTGTCTCTCTCTGCCCTGCCAGTCCTTTCTCTCAGAGGAGCTATCACATGGCGGTCAAGCAGCCATCAGGCTTCTTGCCTGTCTTTGGCATTGAGCTCTCTCAATATAAAGAGGGACTTTTTCTCCTACTGTTCATCAATTCCAGGAAAAAACTGGTTTGCCTTGTGTGGTTCACGTGCCTATCCCAGACCAATCATTGTATCCAAGGGGTTGTAAGCATCTGACTTGCTGAGACTGGGTCACATGCCCATCCCTACCCACCCACTCCTGGCTTTACAGGAACAGAGTTTTCTGGTTTCTCCCGCTCAAAATAAAATCTGAAAAACAAGTGCTCTTGCAAGGCCCTAAGTTCCAAAAAGAACAAGTTATTCTCAAGTCCTAGAGTATGCGAGTCTCAATAAGGATGCATGGAAAAGGACGGGAGGATGTGCCAAAATATTAACAACGCTTATGCGGAAACGCTAGGTGTGACTTCTTTTTACCCTCCCTGTATATCATGTTTTCTAATCTTTCTGCAATGAAAATGTATTGCTTGTATAATTTTTAAAAGGAAAAAATAATGCTCAAAACCTATTGATCTCATTACTCTGATTCTATATGGACCAAGCAGCCCTTTGAGGACCTAAATTGATTTCCAAAGTCAACTTTGCTACTACAGAGAGATGGGCTGACCATCCAGAACACCCAACGGCCATGACTTTTAATGATGATACTCAACCATCCTAGAGTATCAAGTCTTGGATCTATGTATCTCCTGCTTGCAAAGTGCCAGCCCCACAGCCAGCCTCTTCTTGGCCCAGTCTGATGGCAGCATCATGAGGCCCTGAAGGATAAAAGTGTGTGCCTTCTCACAGTAGCCCTGCTGTGGCTGGCCACTTTTGTGGCTGACCACAGAGCAGTTACTCATTAGCAGCTGAGTAAAAGCCAGTGCATTTTCTATCATCTACATGAAGGGGTGGTCTCTTGATGCAATCACTGACAGCTCACACTGAGTATGAAAGGGACGTGTGGTTCCTGGGAGCAGCAGCAGAAATGTTCCACCCAGGGCCAGGAGTTCTATAAAGAGTCATTTCTATGTTGGGAATAAAGGTGGAAATTATCAGACCTTCGAAATAGCTGAATTTAGATCTTAATATTTGAATAGAATCAAAGCACCTTGGCATAATACAGTACTTTTTATGGAGTCCTTTGTCACACAGGTATGGAGATACACATGTATTCAGTCAAAAGTATTTTTAAATTTTTATTTCTAGGCTCATTTTGGAAGAGGTAGGATTACTGGCCAAATAAGTAATAAATTTATTAAAGGCCATTGATGCTTCTTAGATGTGAAACTAAGTGATTAAATGCCAAGGTACATTTATAATATTCACATGGACCCTAAATTTGGTATTTTTCCCAAGAAAAATAGCTATTAATCAAAACTAAACTAACGTTTACCATTCATCTCCTATGATTTATCCATATTAAGTAGTGTCTTAAAAAAACCCTAAGAATTTTTCAAGATGGGAAGTTAATGAATAATACTAGTGAGTGGAAGAAACAGAGTTTAACCCAAGTCTGACTCTGTCCCATCTTTCCTTCTAGGATGCCTACATGCCCTTCTCAGCAACACCCCGACTATACCTGAACATAGTATGCCCATCTGTAGACATACCAGGTATGATTAACTCATGCAACGTTTGCAGGCCACATTTTCTGCATCTTCCACATAGTCATACAGGGCCAGTGGAAAGGGACGCCAAGCACAAAAAGAAAAAAAACTCAGATGAAAAAGGAAACAGAAGGTAGAGTTAACTCTGCAAAAGCTAAATCAATTTAACTCAAAGGGTCTGTCTTCCACTACATAGAAAGTAGCAGCTGAACAGTGGGCTCTGAACCAGCTTGGCCCTTTCTGGCTTAAATACAGCCTCTCCAGAGGAAATTTCCTTAAGTGTCAGGTGGGCATAATTCTAAGCATAATACTAAACATCAACAGGAAAATAAGCCCTGTGGTTATAAATCCCTTATGGAAATAGTAAAAATGCCTCTGACTAGATAACAGCGTGATGCAACAATGTTCCAGAAAGACAAACATAAATGTAAGTTGCTGCCTACTTTAAAGAAAAAGAAGTAGTGACAAATTCCCTGTAGCTACTTTGCCAAGTCCTTCATATTAGTGCTTGGAAAGTTACAGGGCCCCAGGGTCTGTTCTCAGACACCGCTTTCTAGGAGGGGTGCCGGCCAAACTGGGTTTATTTCTTCTAATGCTCCGGCTGGGGAATGTGCAAATCTTTCTTCAGAGGTTTACAGAAAACAAGACTGGCTTTTGAGAGTATGGCTTTTTGTTGTTGTTCTCTACAATAACAAGAGGATTTGGATACACACTTGGGTTTATAAAGTATAAATCCTGCTTAAATCTATAGAAGTTAAGATGTGATGGTTCTTTGGAGAAGAAAGCAGTACCTGAGTCAAACTGCACTGAGCAATGTTCGTTGTTGTTGTGAGATATTGATAAATCTCCAGGTCTTCTACAAGGGGAGTCGAGAATAGGAAACTCATTTCAAATCATATCTCAGGTAGGCGTCTGAACCAAAATAAGATGGAAGTCATTAATTTTTTTTTTCTATTAAGCCACCTAGTACAAGTGGAATCGTTCTCCCCTTTTCTTATTTTGACCTGAAATCTGTTAAGGACAAGAGCCAATATTCCTATTCCAAATCTTCAGAGAACTGCACAAAACTGTTCCGTTTCTTTTTTCCTTAACGAAAACAAGATATGAACAAAACTGTCACTTACTATGGTAATTAATACAGGGAGATATAATTAGCTGCTACAAGCATTCCTTTCTCATCTCAACCATCACTGACACCAAGGAGGTTAACATCTTTATTGCTGTTAGGGTAATAAGCCACCTGATGGATAGGTGTGTTCTATTTGTCTGGATTTGGTAACACAACATCTCAAACTAATTTCAGAATAATCTCCCAAATCTTCTTCATAGATAAAGAGTCAGAGGCAAAATGCTTCTTTGGGCAAATTTTCGCATCTGTAAACATAAACAATCTTACACCAAATCACTTAATTTTCTGTAAAAACATATGTATGGGTTGCAACAGTAAGACTGCCCAAATTTTGCAACTCAGGGCAAAGCTAGAACAATCTCTCTAGCAGCAAACTAAAGAGTGCTCCAAGTCTAACCACCTAAACCAAAAAGCATACCGTCACCAGTTTACTTAATACCCAGAACAAAAAGATTAAAACACCATCTTCTCTAGGCTATGTTTAGATGAGGTTGTACACTGTTTATACTATACCTGGCTTTCCTTTTATGCCAAGAAAATCAAGGCCATTTGACCACAAGATAAACTCCAGGCAGGCAGTTTGCCTAATGGTGAGCACGCTGTCCCTTTAACTGCATCATTCCCTCACCCTCGCTCCACCCTCTCCTTCCATCCAAAACAAAACACGAGCTGCTTGTCTTCCCATTACCTTCTCCTGTGACCAATTTTCTCCCCACATCTCTGGTCATTTCTCATCATTGCCTGTAGCTTTACATCTTCAGTCAGTTCACTGTAGTCTTTGCATATTTTTTTAAATTGGGTGCTTTAATGTGGTTGTCTCAATATAATCAGTTATTGGGTACAATTACTTCTTTACAAGTAGAATTACCATTCCATTATGTTTATTAATTCTTCAGGAAAATGGAGTTGCATAATATTTGAGTCGGAAGCACTTCTTCCAGTGTCTTTGCTCCAAGCTTCTGCATGTATAAATCCTGTCTTTGATAGCCCCAACTCCTGATGTCTCCTCTGCTTAAACATTCCAGGTGACAAGAAGGTTACCATATTTGAGGCAGTCTGTTGGATTGCCTGGCTGCAAACATCTGTAGAGCATTCTGCCTTACATTGCTGGAGACTGTCTCCTACAACGTGAATCTTTGATGCTGGTTTCACTTTCAGGAGCTCTAAGAATGAGTCAACTCTCCCTTCTGAGTTAGTGACCCCTCAACCAAGACCGGACGGTGATCTCATTCCTCTCAGCAGGAGTGTTGAGCTCAGACAGCTATGAAAACCAAAAATCACCCCAGGTAGGTTACGAGGGATTGAAGAGAACCAAAGAGTGGTTCATTAATGGGAAGAAGCTGTGAGTTGGCACCATGTGAGCGTTGTTATAGATAAATGAAGACCCAACACTGCCAGAGCTTTCAACTCTCCAAGAGAAGCATTCAGTCTGAATTGGTATGTGAAATGTCTCAGTATTTAAAAGTTGACAACCAAATCAGAAAATAATTTTAAACATCATGTAGGCCTAATGAAACACATCTCAAAGGCAGATCCAAATCACAGAATTCCAATCACAAGTTGGAATCCACTTCTCTAAAATCTTTTCTACTCTGACTGAACATGGTGGCACATGCCTGTAGTCTCCCAGCTACTCAAAAGGCCAAAGCAGGAGAATTGCTTGAGTCCAGGATTTCAAGGCTAGCCTGGGCAACACAGCAAGTCTCTGTCTCTAAAAGTAAAATTAAAATCTTTTCTCCAAACTAGAGGTGTGGTGGTTTCTACAGCAATGGCAATGTTGTTTGGGATCTCTTTTTATTTTTATTTTCCCATACATTGACCTGCAGAAATGGCTAAGTGTCTTGATGAGTGCATGTATTTGCATTTACCTGGAGGTTTTCTTTTTTAAAGCATTTCTATCAAACTTGTCCCCCATGCAAGTTTGCCTGTATGAGTACAAGTTAGATCATTATAAGCTATTTAGGTAATAAGCCAACATCACTATTTAACGTCTCTAAACTGGGGTTCAGAGAGTTTATTTAACATGTCTGAACCCTCATTTCCTCATCTTAAAACAGGATTTGAAAAAATATTCTCCTTGGTGGAACTTAATCACTACCACTCCTTTCTGAGCTGAGGTTGCTCCAAAGTTAGTGACTTGCTCCCAAAGGACAGAGTCGAGAAAGGAAGAAATAGTGATTTTACAATGGGAAACCTGACAATACTACCTTAACCAAATGATGAAAGTGAACATCACCAGTGAAATCATGTGGCTATCATGTACCTCCTGATATGAGGGACTTTGCCTCTGTGGTATACTTCCCAGAAGGATATAACCCAATCTAATCATTTTTAAAAATCAAATAATTTTATTTCAGGGGATAGTCTACAGAACAGTGTTTCAAGAAGGAGAAAGTAGTTAGTTGGAGCAAATGTAGTTGAGAGATTATATAAGATTAGGACATGAAAGTTTCTGCTGGATTTAAATGCTGCCAGAAGTATGTTGGACATCAAAGCTAAATTCTAGAGAATTAAAAAGTGAGGAGGATACAAGGAGAGACAATGGGTTCAAGAAGATTTTCTGGAGGAGAAGGAATTGGGGTGTGCACTGAGAGGATATGAAATCAAGAAAGACTGTTGTTTTTTCAATGGGTCATGCTAGTACAAATATCTGCAAGATAATGGTAATGAGCTTGTAGATAAAAAAAACTGATAATACAGGAGAGATGCAATAAAGCTTGCTAAAATACCAAGTCCTTGAGAAAGTGAGGAGATAAGTTCCAGAGCACAAGGAGAGTTTGGCCTGTGATAGAAGTAGGGACGTAAGCCAGGCACATTGGCTCACACCTGTAATCCCAGCACTGTGGGAGGCCAAGGCAGGAGGATCACTTGAACACAGGAGTTTGAGACCAGCCTGGGCAATATAGTGAGACCCTGTCTCTAAAAAAGTTTTAAAAATAAAATTTTAAAAATAAAAAAAGAAGGTCATGTCATACTTCTTAATGAGAGGGAAGTAGAGAAGACAGGCACTGCTGAAAGTAGATTTGTAGGTTTGTTGGTGGTGAAAGGGGTTAGTCAGCTTGCTTTACAGAAACAGTAAGGGAGGGAAGGGTCCCTGGAGAGCCTTCAACCTGTCCTGCAGGTGCTTGCACCAGATGTTTTGTGCAGATAAGGAAACTTGCACAGGGGGCTTGCCTAAATAAACCCACAGCAGACGAAGGGCCTGTCTATGCACTAGGGGAATAGGGTGGAGCCACCTGGAATTTGCACCTTATACAAATCATGAACCCAGACCCATCAGCTTATATATAAAAGCATTGTATTCAACTGTGAAGGAGGCAAGTGGGAACCTGCTTTCAGGACCTCTCTCTTTGCTGAGAGCTTTCCTTTTGATTAATAAATTCTACTCCACTTACTCTTCAAGTGTTCACATGCCTAATTTTTCCTGTTCATGAGACAAAAACCCAGACCTAGCTGAACTAAGGGGAAAAAAATCCTGCGTCAGTGGGAAGATGATGACTTCTGCATTCTCAAAGTATGAAGCAAGTCATGAGTTAAAAGAAAGTAGGTTCCCAACCCAAATGCCCATCAATGATAAACTGGACAAAGAAAATGTGGCACATATACACCATGGAATACTATGCAGCCATAAAAAATGATGAGTTCATGTCCTTTGTAGGAACATGGATGAACCTGGAAACCATCATCCTCAGCAAACTGACACAAGAACAGAAAATCAAACACCACATGTTCTCACTCATAGGTGGGTGTTGAACAATGGGAACACATGGACACAGAGAGGGGAGCATCACACAGCAGGGTCCATTGTTGGGGGCTAGGGGAGGGATAGTGGGAGGGAGGGTGGGGAGAAAAGTCAAGTATAGGTAATGGGGGATGGAGGCAGCAAACCACCATGCCATTGCCATGAATGTACCTATGCAACAATCTTGCATAATCTACCCATGTACCCCAGAATTTAAAGTACAATTTAAAAAAAAAAAAACCATGAGTACCATAAAAAAAAAAAAAAGACGAAAGTAAGTTCCCAGGGTGGTAGAAAGAAGACAGTGAAAGCACACTCACACTAGGAGAGTTGCCAGTCCATTCCAGCAGAGACAGAGGGTCAAGGTGAAGCAGGAGCAGCTGGAAACAAACCTCTGGAACACCGAACTGGGAAGGAAGTGGGGATTTATTCAGCCGGGAGGTGCAGTGGCTTAGATGCCTAACAGCCAAGCTCTGCAACAAAGAAAATCCTTGCCCTTTAAAAGGCTTTCAACTCTAGAAATCACATGTGAAAGCGTTTTGATTTATGAAGTAGACATGGGGTACGTGAATTAGGTGGGGGTTTGACCGTGTTTAAACAAAAACAATGCCTTCTGGAAAGATTCCTCTATACCATGCCTGTGATATACAGGAGTGTGATTAAGGGTGGTGCCCAGGTCTGCCAGCCTTGACTTCCCCTATTGAAATGCAATGTGGAAGTCCAGGGGGAAGGGCTCTTAGAAGCTTAAGATTAAGGGTCTCCTTCCTCAAAGGGAGTTGAAAGTGTTTTCATGGAAACAGTAACAATTGCGGGCCACGAAAATCTAAGCTGCATAAGAAAGGAAAGAAAAGATGAGATAAATAGTAATGAAGTAGGGGAGCTGATGTTTGGAAGGGCTCAACAAAGTTGGAAAACAGTTGTATTGGTTATTCTAGACCATATTATCTGGAAGATAAGGAAGCCACTGTCAGACAACAGAATATTTAAAACCAAGTTTCAAGCTTGGTGAAATAATTGGATGATGACATAAGGTAGAGGGAGAAAAAGTTGTTAGAACTGAGGAACTCCAGGAACTGAGAGCCCTGGGGCATTGCGTGAGTCACCCACATAGCTGCTGAAGTCACCAGAAGCAGTAAGACATTTAGGGATGGAAGAGCAAACTGAACCAAAGGGTAAGGCCTTTGGGGCATGAGGAGTGTGCCCAGGAGGTGAGTAAGTAGATGAATTTAAAGGATTGGTGGGTGGTAGAGCCAGGTGGTCCAAATTCAAATACATTGACATTTACAAAAATAAATAAATAAAATAAAATAAGAATGAATGCAGAAATGCAGAGCAAGGATGACACCTACTCCATATTCTCAACCTGAAGAGCACGGCATATGTGAGATTTAACGAGAAAAAGTTCTCCATTTAAGAGGGCTACAAGGGAAGCAGGGTCTCCATTAGGGCAAGAAAAGAACTTTCATTCAGAGAAAAGGTTGAGAACATAGGGAAGTTTGCCAACCACAGGTAAGAGTTCAGAGGGCACAATGAGGTAGAGGAGGGATGGGGGATTGGGTAAACCCAATTAGATTAGAGATTGAGGTAAACCATGATGTGGGGCATGATAGGATTAATCAAAGAGGCTTATCAGTTCAAGTCTTGCCTCCAGAAATCAAGTTCCATGATCCAGGAGATTGCTTCCTCTCCCTCATGAAGCTATGTGTATGTGAATGGTGGCTTCTCTCATGGAGGAGATACTGTATATAAAGCAGCTATTCTCAAGCCCAGCTGAGCATCAGAATCATCTGGGAGCTTTAAAAAATCCTGATGCCCACATCACATCCAGGCCAATGAAATCAGAATCTCTGGAGAGGGACCCAATATTACTAAAAGTTCCCAAGGTGAGTCCCATGTGCAACCAGGTTTGAGAATGCAGGATCCTCTTTCAAAGATTCTGGGGTGAAACTAGACATTAGGCTTTTTTGTAAAGCCTTTGTGATGGAGGCTATTACTGTTTTTGTCAAGCTTATTAAATTCCCTTACACTGTCACAGTGGGAAGGAGAAAAAGGAACTGTTTTAGTTTAAGCCACAGAAGAGAACAGTGTTATTTTGCAACTCTAGGACAGAGTTCCTGGCATTCTGTCTCAGATTAAGTATAAAAAAGATTAATCACTTATGTGAAAGAGACAGAATTAGTACAATATACTTTAATAGCCATTCAACTTCCTAATATCTATTTAAAGAGCATAATATAAGGCCTCATAATCCATTGAAGATTCTTGACCATATCCACTCAGACAACAGTTAAGCAATTTCCATGATGTTTATTATCCTTCAACTGACCACTTAGAACAATATTTTAAAAGTTTCTAGGCTATTATTAGGAGCAAAGAGATGATTTTTAGGTCAGTGCTGACAATTATTGAGCACTTACTATGTGTCAGGCACTGTGCACATATCACATATAGTCCCCTTGAACCCTCATAGGAATTCAGTGAGATGGGTGCTATTATTACTCTCATTTTACTAATGAATATCCAAACTCTGGCAAGGTTACTTACCATGCCTGAGATCAAACAGCTGTAAGTGGAAAAGTGTTTCAAGTTTAAGAGACATCTGCACTCCCATGTTCAATGCAGCATTATTCACAATAGCCAAGATATGAAACCAACCAAATTATCAAGCAATGAATGAATGGATAGAGAAAATTTGTATATACACAATGGAATACTATTCAGCTTTGATGAGAAGAAAATTCTGTCACTTGCAACAACATGGATGAATGTGGAGGACATTACACCAGGTGAAATAAGCCTGGCAGAGGAAGACAAATATCACATGATCTCATTTACATGTGGAATTCAAAAAAGTTAAACTTATGAAAGTAGAGAGTAGAATGGTGGTTACCAGAGGCTGAGAGGATGGGGAAAGGGTATGGGAAGATGTTGATCCAAGAGTAAAAAGTTTCAGTAGACAGGTGGAATAAGCTTTTGAAATCTATTGCACAACACAGTAACTATAGTCAATTAAAGTGTATTGTATAGTTCAAAATTTAAAATAAAAATTTTAAAAAGTGAACCTCTAACCTCACATCCTACATAAAGTTAACTCTAAATAGATCATTAATACGAACATAAAAGCTAAAACTATTATCAAACTTCTACAGAAAAAATGCAGGCAAAATTTCTTACTATTTGAGTAGGCAAAAATCACTTAGACAAGACAAGAAAAGTACAAACCACATCAGAAAAAGAAGTATAAGTTGGGCCTTATTAAAATTCAAAAGGTCCACTTTTCAAAATACACTGTTAAGGAAATGAAAAGGTAAGCCACAGACTGAACAAAAATATTTTTAAATCTGTGAGATGCATTTAAACAGAGCTTAGAGGGACATGTATAGCTTTAAAGGCTAAGGTTTTTTTTTGTTTGTTTAAAGAAAGGGCTAAAATCAATTACCTGAAGAAGCTATAAGAAAAAGATGAAATTAAACTCAAGTAAAAGAAAACACTAAGTATTAGAGCAGAAATCAATGAAATAAAAAAAACTGACAAGAAAAATCAAAGAAAGAAAAACCTGGTTCTTTATAAATATCAATAAAATTGTATTGATAAATTTTTAGCTAAATTCATCAAGAAAAAAGCAGAGAAGATTCAAATTACCAATATCCAGAATCAAATAATCACGTGCTCAGATCCTAACAATGTTAAGGGTAGTAAAATAAATATTTTTTAAAACTTTATGTCAATAAATTCAACAATTTAAATCAAATAGTTAATTCATTGAAAGACACAAACTATCAAAAGTGACATGAGAAGAAATAGAAAATCTGAATAGCCCTATACCTATTTAAAATCATTCTATAAGAAAAAATGTAATTTCAGATTGCTTTACTGGCAAATTGTATCAAGCATTTAAGGAAGAAATAATATCAATCTTACACAAAGTAGTGTAAGAAAATAGGAGAGAAGGAGCATTTCTTAATTCAGTTTATGAAGCTAGCTAAACCTTAATACTGAAACCAGACAGATACATTATGAGAAAACTACAGACAACATCCCTCAGGAACATAGTTGTATAAGTCCTTAACAACATATCAGATCTAATCTGATTTAAATCTAATCTAATACTATGTAAAAATGAAATTATGACCAAATGGGGTTTACTTAAAGAGTGCAAATTTGGTTAACATTTGAAAATCGAACTAATTCACCATGTCAACAACACAAAAGAAAAAAAAAACAATAAGCTTAACACATGCAGAAAAAGTACTGATGGAATTCAATATCCATGTCTGATTAAAAGTCAGAAGACAAGAAATAGAAGAACTTCCTCAACTTAAAAAGCATCTGTAAAAATCCTATAGCTAATATCATACTTCATGATAAAAGATGCAATACTTTTCCTTCTAACATTAAGAAGGCAGAGATGTTGCTCTCACCATTTTAATTTAGCCTTTTAATTTAGAAGGCAGAGATGTTGTTTTCACCATTTTAATTTAGGAAGTCCTGACAAGTGCATGCAATGTGATGGTTAATACTGAGTGTCAACTTGATTGAACTGAAGAATACAAAGTATTGATCCTGGGTGTATCTGTGAGGATGTTGCCAAAGGAAATAAACATTTGAGTCAGTGGGCTGGGGAAGGCAGATCCACGCTTAATCAGCTGCCAGCAAATATAAAGCAGACAGAAAAACATGAAAAGAAGACTGGCCTATCTTCCTAGCCTACATCTTTCTCCCCTGCTGGATATGCCCTGCCCTCAAATATCGGACTCCAGGTTCTTCAGTTTTGGAACTTGGACTGGCTCTCCTTGCTCCTCAGCTTGCAGATGGCCTATTGAGGGAACTTGTGATTGTGTAAGTTAATACTTATTATACTCCCATACACACACACACACACACACACGCACTCCCCTTTATATATATGTGTGTATACACACACACACACACACACACACACACACACACATATATATAAAGGGGAGTATATATGTGTATATATACATATATATGTGTTTGTATTCTTTTAGTTCTGTCCCTCTAGAAAATGCTAATACAGATTTTGATATTAAGAGTGGTTCTAGAGGAACAGAATATTAAGGATGGAGTTCTTTCACTGGCTTTGGGGTTTCTGGAGTTGGTTGCTTAATATGATTAGACCCCAAAGTGCTAAGGGCTCTACTTCTAATACCATGGAGAACACTGATAGTCATTGGTGTGAACTGTTATGAACCAGAAATGCACCAATCCCCAACCCAAATACTATTACATAAAGTTAACAATATTTAAATACTGATATGAAAAGGAAATTAAATGAAGATATTTTCTTAGTTCAAGTGTATACATGCACAAACATGTTTTTAACAAAAGGAGGAAGAAATACTCATGACAATTACAGTCCTCATTTCTACAACTGGTCACATGGTCGTAAGTGGTACTGATAACTACCTTCTTCTACTACCTATTCTACTACGCTTTGCCCTCAGTGAGCACCTCAGCAGGTCGTGGTTTTTTCCTGCTGGAGTGACCCAAACCTTCAATCCTGAATGATCTGGGCCATTTGTAGTCCTGCCTGGATTGGGCTGTTGTAGTTTCCCACTGACCTTAATCACAGGGCATGGTAATCCTAAGAGATGCCCTAATGGATCTCCTATATTCCCTTTATACTCTTGTTTACTGCTATTGCAGAGTAGTAGACTGATTTCATCTTGATAGTCTGGGTCAATCACCCCAGTCAACACTGTAACTCCCTTCTGAGCCTGTTGACTTAAAGATAGGAGAAGCCAAAAGTGTCCAGGTGACGATCTTAACATCCAGTTTAATGGAATCAGTGTTGCGTTTTCTGGCAGCAGTGTTTCTCCCTCTAGAACTAAGACCTCTAGGCCAACAGAACATAATGTCATGAGAACAGGAAGCAAAAATTTTGCTAGAACACTAGGAATGATAAGTGGTGTCACTTCCACTTCCACCCCTTGAGTCCTAGACCCCTGAATCTTGGCTATGGGAGAAACAGTACCATATATTGGATGTTGATTCAGAGCATACATGGCCTTCTGGATAACTTTGCCCGGCCCCACAAAGTATTGTCAACTGGTTCGCATTGTAATTGTGACTTCAGAAGGCCATTCCACCATTCTAACAATCCAGCTTCATCAGGACAATGGGCAACATGGTAAGACAAGTGAATTCCATGAGCATGAGCCCACTGCCACACTTCTTTGGCCATAAAGTGAGTATCTTGGTCAGAGGCAATGCTGTGTGGAATACCATGATGGTGGATAAGGCATTCCATGAGTCCACAGATGGTAGTCTTGATGGAATCATTGCATGCAGGATAGGCAAACCCATATCCAAAGTGTCCATTCCAGTGAGGACAAACCCCTGCCCTTCCCATGATTGAAAAGGCCCAATATTATTAATCTGTCACCAGGTAGCTGGCTGATCACCCCAAAGAATGGTGCCATATCAAGGGCTCAGTGTTGGTCTCTGCCGCTGGCAAACTGGGCACTCAGTAGTGGCCATAGCCAGGTTAGCCTTGGTGAGTGGAAGTCCATGTTGCTGAGCTCATACATTACCTCCATCCTTGCCACCATGGCCACTTTGTTCATGGGCCCATTAGGTGATGAGAGAGGTGGCTGCAGAAATGGGCTGAGTGGTGTCCATAGTACGGGTCAACCTATCCACTTGATTATTAAAATCCTCCTCTTCTAAGGTCACCCATCAGTGAGCACTCACATGGGATACAAATATCTTCACAGTTCTTGACTACTCAGAAAGGTCCATCCACATACTTCTTCCCCAAATGTATTTGTCACCAGTTTTCCAATTATGCTTCTTCCAAGTCCCTGACCATCCAGCCAAACCAGTATATAATCGCATATCTGGTCATTTCTCCTTTCAAGCAAAGTGCACAACCAAGTGCACTGCTCAAAGTTCTGCCCACTGGGAAGATTTCCCTTCACCACTATCCTTCAGATATGTCCTAGAAAGGGGCTGTAGTACTGCAGCTGTCCACTTTCAAGTGGTGCCTGCATATCGTGCAGAACCATCTCTGAACCAGGCCCTAGTCTTCTCTTTCTCTGTCAGCTGATCATAGAAAACTCCCCACGAGGCCATTGCTGTAGGCTGGGGAAGAAAAGGCAGGGTGGCAGGAGTGGAGACCATGGGCATTTGAGCCACTTCCTCATGTAACTTGTGCCTTCAGGAACTGCTTAAGCCCCCAATAACATATATACCACTTCCATTTGATGATAGAATGCTGCTGTGCATGACCAACTTTATGGCTACATGGGTCAGAAAGCACCCAGTTCATGATAGGTCACATGGTGATTTGATGACCCATAGTCAGATGTTCAGTTTCCACCAAAGCCCAGTAACAGGTCAAGAGCTGTCTCTCAAAAGGAGAGTAGTTACCTGCAGAAGATGTCAGGGCCTTGCTCCAAAATCCTAGAGACCTCCACTGTGATTCACCTATGGGGGCCTGCCAAAGGCTCCACACAGCATCTGTATCTGCCACTGACACCTCAAGCACCATTGGATCTGCTGAGTCGTATGGCTCAAGTGGAAGAGCAGCTTGTACAGCAGTGTGAACCTGTTGCAGCGCCTTCTGTTCTGGACCCCACTCAAAATGCAGCCTTTCAGGTCACTCAATAAAAGGGCTGGAGTAACATACCCCAAATGAGGAATATGTTGCCTCCAAATTCCAAATAGGCCTACTAGGCGTTGTGCCTCTTTCTTGGTTGTACAAGGGGCCAAATGCAGCAATTTATCCTTCATCTTAGAATATCTCAACCACTGGAACTCTAGAAATTTGACTGAGGTAGAAGTTCCCATTTATTTCCCATCCTCTGGCATGCAAATGTCTCACCAATAAGTACAGTGTGTTTGCTTCTTCTTGCTCACTGGATCCAATCAGCATAATGTCATCAGTGTAATGGATCAGTGTGATATCTTGTAGAAGTGAAAGTGATCAAGTTTTCTTTGAATAAGATTATGACACAAAGCCAGAGAGTTTATATACCTCTGAGGTAAGACAGTAAAGGTATATTGCTGCCCTTGCCAGCTGAAGGCAAACTTGCTTTTGGTGCACCTTATGGACAGGAATGGAGAAAAAAGCATTTGCCAAGTCAATAGCTGCATACCAGATACCAGGAGACATGTTAGTTTTCTCAAGCAATGAGACCACATCTGGTACAGCAGCTGCAATTGGAGTCATCACTTGGTTAAGCTTATGACAATCCACTGTCATTCTCCAAGATCCATCCGTCATCTGCACAGGCCAAATGGAAGAGTTAAATGTGATGTGGTGAGAATCACCACCCTTGCCATAGTTCAAGTCCTTGAAGATGGCACTAATCTCTGCAATCCCTCTAGGGATGCAATATTATTTGGGATTTACTATTTTTTCCAGGTAGAGCCAGCTCCAATGGCTTCCATTTGGCCTTTCCCACCATAATAGCCCTCACCCTACCAGTCAGGGAGCCAATGTAGGGGTACTGCCAGCTACTAAGTATGTCTATGCCAATTATGCATTCTGGCACTGGGGAAATGACAAGTCCAGGGACTGATTGGACCCACTGGAAGTCAGAACTGAGCTAAAATGCCATTAATTACCTGACCTCCATAAGCCCCTATTTTAACTGGAGGACCACAATGATGTTTTGAAATTAGCGTCAGCTCAGAGCCATTGTTCAGTAGTTTTCAAAATGTCTGGCGATTTCCCTTTCCCCAGTGCACAGTTACGCTGGTAAGAGGCTGGGGGTCTCCTTGGAAAAGATGTGAAAAACATTTACAGCATAAAATGTTGGTAGTGTAGTGGGGTCCTTCCTCAAGGGGACCTGGCCTTTCTTTCATTCAAGACGTTCTGGGTCTGCAAACTGGCTCAAGTCTGGAAATTGATTGAGGGGCCACGATTCTCTGTTTTTATAATTCAAATTAGTCTTCTGCCCATTCAACCTAGAATTTTGCTGCTTGTATAAATTAAGTAGGAATGCAGTAGGCTTGCTATAAATTTCACTTCTAGGAACACCATGATTAATTAGACAAAGCCAGAACTATACACAAGTCAGACTATTCTGATTGCCGCTTTGCCTTTGCTGTCCATTACTGTAACTATGCCCACCTTGCCTTTGATGGTTGAATACCGTCACTTGGCCCCGGCAACTTGGGATCCAATTATTCCCATTGTATTTAAATTTTGTAGTTGAGTGACTGTGGTTTCCACTGTTAGATCTGACATATACGGAAGAGCAATTACAGGGCTCTTCAAAGATGCAGGTGCTGCCCTCACAAATCTATTTCACAGGGCATTGGTCAAGGGTATATAGCTTCTGGACCCTCTCAGCTTGGATGAGTAGATCTGAAGTGACTAATCCACTCCACCATCCCAATCTCCCTAAGCCTTTGGATCTCCTCCTTTCCCTAAGCCTTTGGAACCAAGGGAAATCAGGCATTTCCATCTTGCTCACAGTGGGCAATCTTTTAATCCATATTTCAGCTAACCAAGCAAATAAACTATTAGAACCTTTATTAACTCCCCAAGCTGCAACATTAAATGCAGAGTCCCTACTTAGTGGGCCCAAATCAATACATCAATCCTGACCCAATTCTATATTCCTTCCACCATTATCCTATAACCTTATTATAAATTCCCATGCCTGTTCTCCAGATTGCTGTTTCCATAAATTAGAGAACTCAAAACAGTTCTTTTCAAGTGTAGCGTACCTCCTCATGGGTCACATTCTCAACCTCACCTCCAGGGGCCTACTGGGACTTTAGTGTAGTTATAGGTCTAGAAGCAAACAGGGGTTTTGGGAGTGGCTCCTAAGGAGAATCAACATTATTTTGCCTGGCAACTGCCTCAGGGGAGGCCATCACTGTTGCCCCAGGCAGCACAGGGTTTATCTCCTCAGACAAAGGTGGAAAGACTGATGGCACCCTGAGTCGGTGAGGGGATGTTGCCACTACTGGGTATGGGGGAAGCTGTTCCTTCTGACAAAAACAGCTCAGAAGAGTTCACAAACTTAGTGTCCCCAGCTTCATCAGGGTCCTCCCACATGTCCCCATTCCAAGTTTCAGGGTCCCATTCTTTTCCAATCAATGCCCTCACTTCAATAGTAGACACCTGGTGAGGCTGCACATGCACTTTTCATTGCAATTCATCCACTTGCATGGTAAAAGCTTGTGTTTGTTTTTCCACAATTTCAGTTCTTTCTCTACAGGAGATAGGACTCTTACTCAGGGCAATCTTAGCAGATTAGAGGATCAATATCTGCTTCCTATTTAAACTGCCTATTCTAACTCAGGGAGTTATAATTCCTGAGTTCATCATTTTCTTTCATCACTTTGTCCACTGAACTTAGGAGCAACCAACCATCTTCATTATGTTCCTTGGTTCTCCACATATGGTATTTGTAAAGAGTCACTAAACATCTTGCCTCTCACAGGCAGTGAATCAGGAGTGTCAAATGCATGTATTTTACCTAACTGTCTAAACAGTACATACCAAGAACTATCAGCATTCTCCATACTATTAGAAGTAGAGTCCTTAGCATTTTGGGGTCTAATTGTATTAAGCAGCCAACTCCAGAAACCCCAAAACCAACAAAAGAACTCCATCCTTAATATTCTGTTCCTCTAGAACTACTCCTAGTATCAAAATCTGTATTAGTCAGGGTTCTCTAGAAAGACAGAACTAATAGGATAGATAGATATATAAAGGGGAGTTTATTAAGTATTAATCCACATGATCCCAAGGTCCCATAACAGGCCATCTGCAAGCAGAGGAGCAAGGAGAGCCAGTCCAAATTCCAAAATTGAAGAACTTGGAGTCTGATGTTCAAGGGCAGAAAGCATCCAGCATGAGAGAAAGATGCAGTCTGGAAGGCTAGGCCAGTCTAGTCTTTACACATTTTTCCACCTGCTTTATATTCTAGCCATGCTGGCAGCTGATTAAGAGTGGGCCTGCCTTCAGCCTTGGCTCAAATGTTAATCTCGTTTGGCAACACCCTCACAGACACACCCAGAATCAATACTTCACATCCTTCAATCCAATCAAGTTGACACTCACTATTAACCATCACTCCCTCCCAAGACTGAACTAGGAATCAGCTGAATCCCTGAATAGACCAATAACAAGTTCTGAAATTGAGGCAGTAATAAATAGTCTACCAACCAAAAAAAGCCTAGGACCAGATAGATTGACAGATGAATTCTACCAGAAATACAAAAAGGAGCTGATACCATTTCTTCTGAAGCTATGCCAAACAGTTGAAAAGCAGGGACTCCTCCCAAACTCATTCTATGAGGCCAGCATCATCCTGATACCAAAACCTGGCAGAGATACAACTAAAAAAGAAAACTTACCTGATAAACATCAATGCAAATTTTCTCAATAAAATACTGGAAAACCAAATACAGCAGCACATCAAACAGCTTATCCACCACAATCAAGTTGGCTTCATTCCCAGGATGCAAGTCTGTTTCCACATATGCAAATCAATAAACATAATTCATCACATAAACAGATCTAAAGACAAAAACCATGATTATCTCAATTGATGCAGAAAAGACCTTTGATAAAATTCAACATGACTTCATGTTAAAAACTCTTAATAAACTAGGTAATGAAGGAATATACCTCAAAATAATAAGAGCTATTTATGACAAACCCACAGCCAGGGTCATACTGAATGGGCAACAGCTGGAATCATTTCTCTTAAAAACTGGCACAAGACAAGGATGCTTCACTCACCACTCCTATTCAATATAGTATTGGAAGTTCTAGCCAGGACAATCAGGCAAGAGAAAGAAATAAAGTGCATTCAGATAGGAAGAGGGGAAGTCAAATTGTCTTTGTTTGCAGATGACATGATCCTGTATCTAGAAAACCGCATCATCTCAGCCCAAAAGCTTAAGCTGATAAGCAACTTCAGCAAAGTCTCAGGATACAAAATTGATATGCAGAAGTCACAGGCATTCCTATACACCAACAACAGGCAAGCAGAGAGCCAAATCATGAATGAACTCCCATTCACAATTGCTATAAGGGGAAAAAAATGCCTAGGAATACAGCTAACAAGGGAAGCGAAAGACTTCTTCAAGGAGAACTACAAACCACTGCTCAAGGAAACCAAAGAGGACACAAACAAATGAAAAATATTCCATGCTCATGGATAGCAAAAAAATCAAATCATGAAAATGGCCATATCACCCAAAGTAATTTATAGATTCAATGCTATTCCCATTAAACTATCACTGACATTCATCACAGAATTATAAAAAACTATTTTAAAATTCATATGAAACCATACGGAAATTCATATGGAAAAAAGGGCTCATACAGCCAAGACAATCTTAAACAAAAAGAACAAAGCTGGAGGCATCATGCTACTTGGACTTCAAACTATAAGACTACAATAACTAAAACAGAATGGTATTTATACAAAACCAGACACATGGACCAATGGAACAGAATAGAGAGCTCAGAAATAAGACTACACATCTACAACCATCTGATCTTCTACAAACCTGTTAAAAACAAGCAAGGAGGAAAGGATTCACTATTTAATAAATGGTTCTGGGAAAACTGGCTATCCATATACAGAAAATAGAAACTGGATCCCTTCCTCACACCTCATACAAAAATTTACTCAAAATGTATTAAAGACTTAACTATAAAACCCAAAACTATAAAAACCCTAGAAGAAAATCTAGGCATTACCATTCAGGACATAGACATGGGCAAAGATTTCATGATGAAATGGCCAAAAGCAATTGCAACAAAAGCAAAAATTTACAAATGGGATCTAAGTAAACTAAAGAGCTTCTGCACACCAAAAGAAACTATCATCAGAGTGAACAGACAACCTACAGAGAGGGAGAAAATTTTTGTAACCCATCTGACAAAGGTCTAATATCCAGAATCTACAAGGAACACAAACAAATTTACAAGAATAAAACAAAAAACCTCATTAAAAAGTAGGCAAAGGACATGACCAGACACTTCTCAAAATAAAATATTCATGCAGCCAACAAACATATGAAAAAATGCTCAACATCACTGATCATCTGAGAAATGCAAATTAAAACCACAATGAGATAACATGTCACACCAGTGAGAATGGAGATTATTAAAAAATCAAGAGACAACAGATGTGGGTGAGGTTACAGAGAAACAGAGACACTTTTACACTGTTGGTGGGAATGTAAATTAGTTCAACCATTGTGGAAGACAGCGTAGTGATTCCTTAAAGCTCTAGAGCCAGAAATGCCATTTGGTCCAGCAATCCCATTACTGGTTATATACCCAAAGGAATATAAGTCATTCTATTACAAAGATACATGCACCCCTATGTTCATTGCAGCACTATTCACAATAGCAAAGACATGGAATCAACCCAAATGCCCACCAACGATAGACTAGATAAAGAAAATGTGGTATGTATACACCATGGAATACTATGCAGCCATAAAAAAGGAATGAGATAATGTCCTTTGCAGGGACATAGATGAAGCTAGAAGCCATTATCATCAGCCAACTAACACAGAACAGAAAACCAGGCACCGCATGTTCTCACTTACGTGGTAGCTGAACAATGAGAACACATGGACACAGGGAGGGGAACATCACTGGGGCCTGTCAGAGGGTGAGGTGGGGGGAAGGGAGAGCATTAAGAAAAATAGCTAATACATGCTGGGCTTAATACCAAGGTGATGGATTGATAGGTACAGCAAACCACCATGGCACACATTTACCTGTGTAACAAACCTGCACATCCTGCACATGTACCCCAGAACTAAAAATGATTAAAAGAAAAAAAAGAAAATGAAAAGGTAAGCCACAAACTGAACAGAAATATTTGCAATACATATATCTGACAAAGCATCCAGACTATACAAATAACTTTTACAACCTAATGAGACGATTTTAAAATGGGCTAAATATTTAAAGACACTTCACAAAATAAGATTTACTGATGGCCAAAATTGCATGAAAAGATCCTCATCATTGTTAGTCATCAGGAAATACAAATATAAACCATAAGGAAGTATCACTATATATCCAAAACAATGGCTTAAAAAAGTACTGGCAATACCAATATGGACAAGGATGTGGAGCAACTAGGGACCACATGCATTGTTAGAAGGAATGTAAAAATGGTACCACCAGGCAAACAGTTTGGCAGTTGCTTATCAAGTTAAATGTACACTTACTCTTTGATCCAGCAATTCCATTCCTTAGTATTTACCCAAGAGAAATGATAATGTTTGTTCACATAAAGACCTGTATGTGAATGTTCCACAGCATTCAGAATAGCCAAAAACTAGAAATAACTTGAATTCTCATCAACAGGTAAAATAAATTGTGTTTTTCCACACAATGGAATATTGCTCCACAATAGAAATCAATGAATTACTGATCACACAACAACATGGATGCATCTCAAAAAGCATTGTACCGAATGAAAATAAAAGCCAGGCACAAAAGAGTACATAGTGTATGATTCCATTTATATAAAATTCTAAGAAAGACAAAACTATAACAGTGAAAAACAGATCCATGGTTGCTTGGGCTGGTTGGCGGCTTGGGATATTGACTTGCCAAGTGGCATAAAGGCATTTTGGAGGGGTGGTGATTGTGGCAGTGGTTACTTGAGTATATGCATTTGTCAAACCTTACCAAACTACACACTTAAAATCAGTGCCTTTTATATGCAGATTATATCTTGATAAAGCTAATTTTTAAATTATACATATATATATATATATATATATATATATATTATGCAGCATATACTTAAAGGTTCAGTAAGACACATTCAAAAGTATAGAACAGTAATATTTCAAAGGTGATGTTAAAAATATTTAACAATGGGAAGCACAAGCATTGACCAATCAGAACAGATGGTAGGTCTGAAGAGTTTGTAAAGCCAACCCATGTGAATGAGAGGAGTGTTACCCCAGAAAAACAAGAGGTATCAATGAGTGGTAGGTAGATGTCCTTTTTCTTCTTTTTGCTTATCTATATTTCTTAATATTCTGTAACAATCACATACTTTAAAATAAGAACAAAATCTATTTTTAATTACAAAGAAGAAAAATGGTACCCTGTTGATAATCACATTTTATACTGTTATAAAATTCTAATGAATCTAAAAACCCTAATGGAACTTTTAAATAATAGATATGAGAAATGGTATACTAAAACAGCATTGAATTAGAAGGTAAAAATGGATAATTCTATAAAAATATTTTCTATCTACTCCAAAGAAAATAGTGAGGCATATTTTTAAATTATTTTACCAGTTTAATATTTTAAAATGCCCTCCCTTTGCTCCTATCCCAACTCGATGTCCATATAATTGATTATGTTTAAGACAAAGATCATTTCTTCAAATTGTCCAGGTTCTGAAATGCCATACTGCTCAAAATGCATTATATAGTATGTTCCAATGCGTGTCTCGGTCTAGGTCAAACTTCAGAATCTGTCTGAGCAAGTCAGGAAATCAAATGATAATTATCAACCCTGGATAAATTTTTATAGCAAAATTATAGTCCATGACAAGCAGAGTCGTTGCTGTCTCTTCCTAGCAAGACTACTACTGTCTTTATGGCTCATCACAGCAACAAACCTTTGCTCTGAGCAATTCTTCAGAGTTAAGCACAATAAAAACCTGGCTATAAGAATAGTCACTGAGAAGCTATGATCAGCAAATAGTGACCAGGGAGCCCCCTTCATCATGTTTCTCTCTATTAACAGAGAAACTGCACCAGCTTCCCCTCAGCCCAGTTGGGAGTCAATGGATGGTTTAGCAACAGGACTCCTTTCTGAAACTCTGAAAACCCCAGAGTAAAATTATGCTACTGTACAGTCTCCTAATGTTGCTTTACAATTGCAGCTCAAATTTGTGATTTTAAAAGCACCACAGCCTACTGTGAGTTCACAGTTACCTTTAATGATTTGCAAATCTCAGTGTTTTTTAACAGCTCATTTTTGTGCTGCGGCTACTGTGCTAACACCTGCGCCTAAATAGTTATTGCTTGTAATACCCTGGGCTGTCAGGACATGCAGTAAATGAGAGGCAGTGCAGTATCTTTCACCTTTTCCAGCCTAATTCACTCACTCCTCCTCCACTTGAACACAAGCATACTGAGTCTGACGGAGCTGCTATGTCAGCTCCCAAAGCCCTCTTCCCCCTCGACTCATGGGATGTCTGTCATCAGCAGCTGCTGATCACCCTGCTCTGTTACATGGAAAGACACAGAAGAAGATGGCAGCCAGAAACCACCAGAGTCTTTCCCTCCTGTGAATAGAGGAAGACTGAACGCTCTGACTTTGAAGATGGAATATCAACTTGTTCCCAGATGACAACTATAAGAAAAATATACAGAAGTTTCCATGAGGCACGCAACGTGGCATTTCTACAAGATGTTCTATTAATATCACATTACTAAATCCAACTTCACGTTATTGTCATTCACCCCTTAAATGAGGATTAGAATCACGTTTATAGTTGACAACTATTATGTAACAACTTTTCTTCTCTAATTCCAAATTACTTATCTCTTATGTAATAGTAATAATGGCAGATGTTTACTGAACAATACTATGCACCTGACATTGTTCTAAGCTTACATGCATTAACTCATTGAATCCTCAAAACAACCTGTTGTTATTGATGAGTCAGGATTTGAACCCAGAATCTGTCTCCAGAGTCTTTGCCATATTGAGATAGATCAAAGATCAGATTCCCTTCCCACATAGAAGTGAACCTCTCATGAAGCCACCCAAGGACTCAGAATAAAGTGGGCTATGACTATGCTTCAAAATGTCTCAGGATAGACAGGAAAATCTCCAGGGTTATATGTGTGTCATAACTGCCTTACCTTACCTGCAAAAGTCTTTTGTCTAACCAGAGTATGGTTGGCTCTGATGGAAGATATCATCAGTGATTTTCAAAAATGGAAATGGCCTCATTGTGATTTTTTAGGTTTAAAATGCTCTTGGTAAATTATCTAGGGTACAGTCCCGTATGGTGCCCCAAGAGCTGATGATCACACCTCTTCAAAACATTATCAGCTACACTGGAAGCTGCTTTCCATCTGTAAGCGTTCTCCCACTGGGCCCATTTAAGAGAAGCAGAGGATGACACTGCCCAACTCATTTCCCCGGAGCCCTTAACCACGTTCACCTCCAACAGTCAGCACCTGTGGTCTCTGTCTGAGGACTGCCACCAAGCTGCCAAAGCCTGTTTTGTCTGCAGGCAGAGAGAACCAGAGAGGTCCCTCCAGAGCGGTCCTTGGCCAATGACAGACACCATAGGTGATAAAGCCTAGCCCCTGACTCCCTCTAGAGACAACTCTGAGATGTGATTACATTGTCTCCACAGCTCTCCTGCAAGATGGAGCCAAAGTCTCCCATCATGGAACTGGACATAATGTTGCACCCTTCTCGGCCTCCTTCCCTTCCCTGTCTTACTTCACCATCCTCTTACAGTTTTCCTGGGATCACTTCATAATAAATCACTTTCATTGACACCAGCATCTTTGGTTTGCTTCTAGAGAACCTCATCTAAGAGTGGAGACTGGCACATAGTGAGCTGAGGGTGATGCAGGACATCCAGAGTCCCACCTCTGTGTACGGTCTAAACAAATATCGCAGGTCATTAACACTCCTGTTCTGTGCAAGGGAAATCTTGGTCCCTTGGCACAAATGGATGGATTGTTATGATCCCATTACCACTGTGCTTGTTCATCCCTGAGCTACTCCTCAAAATTTTTTTTAAAAATCACAGAGGTCAAATTATTGTAAGAGAGATGGCCAAAGTGTTCTCACACAATATAACTGAATGAAATCTCTCAACGAGGAAGCTTTGAATGGATGCCCCAATAATTGTGGCTTCAACAACAACAAAAAATCACAATGGATTCAATGGCTCAAAACGCTGGCAGCCTAGGAGACAAACAGATGCCTGTGGTAAATAACTGTGTTCTCAAGTCTAGAAGGAGGATAGAGGCCTAGAAAGGATAGGAGACCAGCCCAAATCTCTCATTTCATGGTCTTGGTTCCTGTGAATCAAATGCTCATGTTAAACATTTCCCACAGTAGTTTTAAACTTTAATTACATACACTACCAAAGCAAAGATCAAAATCTCTACAAAGGTTCTTTTTTATTTTTTATGATAAAGTATTTATTAGTGTGTCTCTTTGGAACAGATTTCCTACTCCAGGCCTGAAAAGAAATTCCACATAGAAATCATTCTCAAAACACTTTTTAAATTCTTGAGAGTTTCTTCTTCTTTCTCATCTCCGGCAATGACTTGTTAATGGGGAATAATTAAAATAGATTCTTGTTAATAAGGTGGGAGGGGATGCATTGCGTTTCAAAAATACTTTTAAATATAAAATCTTCAAGTACACCAATGTCTATAATAGAGAAATGAAGGTCTAGTATGTTTCAATCAATGGGGTAACAACAAAAGATGTGCTTCATGCAATAGGCCAGCCTAACTGAACGGAGAGAATTACAATCTGTTAATATCAGTGTGGACCAGGCAAAACACCATCCCTTTCACATGTATGTGATTATGATAGTTCTGCACTTCTTTCCATCCTGGATTCTGAGCACCCAATTCTATTATCCAAGGAGCTTGAGATTCCCCCAAAATGTCCCAGAGCAGATTTCGTGGGTTGTTCAACTGGACCCAGCCAGCAGCTTCAGGTTAGAACTTCACCTTGGTTGACGTGAGAGGAAATCCACCCCCAGTAAAACCAGGGCCATCTGGTTTGGCGATTAAGAGGGTGTCCTCCATGGGTGCTTTGTTCTTGTTTCTGTAAGAGAAGAGGTGAAAGTTAGCTTCCTTAACATCCTTTTTGTCTAAGTTTGATGTTTGATTATCCTAGGGTGTGTTAGCCACTGAAAACTACTTTGATTACAGCTTCTAGTTTTAGACAAGGTAGTTGTTTAAATCTAATTAGGTGTTCACCGATAAAACATAAAGTTAGGGCAAGACAATTTAAATGCAAAATATGCTCTCCTAATGTTTATTTAAATATGAACAGAAGACCTCATTATAACTCAAACACTGTGTATTTGGTGACTTCTGACTTGTAATTATCTTCCTGTTATATAAAACATTTGTTTAGCACCAAAGATCAGTCGGAAGAATCTTTTTCTTGGCTCATTTATAATGACTAATTCATCATTTATCAAATTTTATATTCTAAAGTTCTGGTAAAAACTTATAAATATTTACTACACACAAGGTATCATCATCAAACTTGGATATTTATAAAACACAAATTTTCCTGTAACCCTAGACAAGCAACCATTATTAGTAGAAATAGTTTAAGATACAAGAAAAGCTGGGGAAGGTAAATAAGATAGTATTTTTGGCAACAGATGAAGGGAATTCTGCCCTAAAATCCACAATGTATCTTCTTATATAGATGTCCTTTAAATACACACACACACACACACACACACACACACAAACACACACACTCACTCATATTCAGTCTTCCTACAGAAGTAACCTAGAGCTACATAAGTTATCTATCATACACTTAGGGGTCTTGGAGAAAACACCTTTGGAATCCCTGTTAAACAATGAAAATTATGCAAACTGCTAAGACTAAAATCAATTAGATTGGACAATTATGAATGACTTACCCTACGGGAACAAACTATCTTCTGGAAAAGAATCTGACTGGTATTGCAGTCTATAGCTCAGCCTGGGGATTTGGGGTAGGGTAGTCAGGGGCAGGCACAGGTGGTGATCACAGTGTGATCAGAGGGGTGTTTAAGAAAACAAAAGAAGGTAAAAAGGCACCAAATGATATGAGTTGCTATTTTGTAAAGGCATATGTGGAGAGAACATCCACAGAGATTATTCTAAATTATTCCACTGGAAGAGAACCTGTAGAGGATTGGTAATCAACCCATCTGTCTCTTAGCAGAATTGATTTCATTATTGTGAAAAACCATTCTCCATAAATAGGACAAAAGCTTTAGCCTTGAGTGGATCCAGCAAAGCAGATTCTTTCCTGTACTTTGGCAACTTGTCTGGCTCTTGACTGGTGTTAGAGGCAAGCAGCACTTCCCCTCCCCCTGCCCTCTCTTGCCTTAAATAACCTGAATTTTCTTTTTCTGAAGGAGCTTAAGCTTAATGCTTCTGGCTTGGTCTAAGCTGACTAATGGGAATACTGTCTCCTTTATATTATCTTTTTAATGTATTTATAGACCATTATAATGACTCCCTCAGCCTTCTTCCTTCCAGTCTATACCATCTCAGCACTTTTGTTCTTGCCTCTTCATATTTTTTCTTCAGCATCTTTTTTGCTATTCTCCTGTGAACTAATCTCTGTCTACCAGTTTATGGATCCCCAGGGAGGTGGAACCACCAATGGAACCCTAACTAGGTCAGAGTGGCTACTAGTAATAAGCGTGTAAGGACAAGAAGAGAACAGGTAAAGGCAAAGATTCTAGAGCTTTCTAGAACTTTCTAGCACTGCCCAGTTGAACTGTTATACCCAGGCACTAGCCACATGTGGCTATTAAGCACTTGAAATGTCACTTGTGAAACTGAGGAAGTGATTTCACTGTAATTTGTTTACCTTTAAATGGCCACAAGTGGCACAAGGCTGGGCAGCACACTGACAGTGGATGGGCCCATCAAGAAGGGCTGAGCCAATATCTGGGCAGCTCATGCTCTCCGTGTCCATCAAACTTTGGGGCAGGCAGTAATGTCAAAGAAAACTAGGCCAAACCCCAGGGTAAAGGCAAGAAAATTAATCAGCTCTAGAAAGATAATAAACAGCCATGCTAGCTGTTTGTTACAATGTAACCTAGACCATTGGGCTCCAAATGGAATGTATGAACTTTAGAAAATGAATGAGATGATCCACTGTTGGTAGAAGATATTAGACATTCTATTAATACCTTTTTCTTTAAAAATTAAAAAGTATGCCTTACTAAGAGTTACAAGCTGACAGTGGTATCTGCATATAATTTATAAATTAAAATACATTGCAGGTAAATCTAAAACTATTCTGAAATAAAAAATTATTTAAAAGATATATGCATCATATAAATAATATAAAAAATTATTTAAAAGATATATGCATATATATATGAAGGAAGCTGCAAGTTCAAAAATGTTTTACTGGCAGGGCACGGTGACTCATAACTGTAATCCCAGCACTTTGGGAGGCCAAGGCTGGCAGATCACTTGAGGCCAGGAGTTCAAGACTAGCCTGGCCAATATGACAAAACCCTATCTTTACTAAAAATACAAAAAAAAAAAAAAATTAGCTGGGCGTGTCAGTGCATGCTTGTGATCCTAGCTACTTGGGAGGCTGAGACATGAGAATTGCTTGAACCCTGGAGGCAGAGTGAGCCAAGTTGGAGCCACTGCACTCCAGCCTGGGTGACACAGGAAGACTCTGTCTCAAAATAAACAAAAAGTTTTACTGATACAGGTGTACAATCAAAAAGCTTAAAGACTACTCAGTTAGACACCTGCCTCATGTGGAAATTAACTGCATAGACATTTTATGAGCACAACCTTGATATCCTAAAAGAAAAATACAGTGTTTCCACTCCAGCATTCATTTAATTTACATTTTTAATATTAGTGGTTCACTGTGCATGAAAATCACCTGAGGAGCTTATTAAATTGCAGGTTTCCAGAGCCTGCTGAATCCAAGTATGTGAAAATATGGCCTGGGAACCTGCATGTTTAATAAATCTCACTAGTGATTCTGAATCAGACAGATAGTTGCTAGACCGACACATTAAGATGGACTTATCTAAATTATAGCAGTATTTTACTCTACCACGAAACTGGCACCTAAATGTGGAACGGGGGAGTATTCTGATTTACAAGAAGGACAGATTTTTGCTGGCAAATGAATTTGCATCCAGTTACTTTATATAACTTTGCTACTAACGAATCACAGGCAAATGCACTCAAGCCATATTTCACCATGTCCCTGAAATGTCCATGTGGATAAATACCAAGCATGACTTTCAGCCCATAATGTGAGTCACTACAAAATTAACTGGATGATTTTGGCAATGTCACACAGCCAAACCAAGTTTCAAACCTAGTTCGTTTCAAATCTGATTCATTTGGGCCCCTATTCTCACCCTGGGATCAGGCAAATGATACTAACAATGTGAAGAGAACTTTTGTTTTTCAATGTGAGAGCATCCTGAAACCCAAAATGTTAACCTCACTTCTGCATTATCATCTCCTAGAAGAATAGGTCACATCAACCCTCCACAGAAGAGGCCAAAGTCAGTCACTAGACATAGGAGATGGTTCAGAGAGAGTAACTCTCTAAAAACCCAGGCAGACAGGGCACTGTGGCTCACCCTGTAATCTCGACTCTTTGGGACGCTGAGGCAGGAGGATTGTTTGAGGCCAAGAGTTCAAGACCAACCTGGGCAACATAGCAAGACCCTGTCACTACAAAAAAAAAATCAAAAATAAGTAAATAAATAAAACATAGGTGAACTACTAGTAGTTATAGTGGTACAGGGGCATCATTAGAAAGAACAGCTTTACTAAGCCCCTGTCCCTTAGCAAAAACACATGTGGTTTTAAATGTGAATATGCTATACAAGGCTGATTTTGAACATCATTTGCAAACATAGTTATGACATTATTATCTCCAAACCATAGACTAGTGTGGGGGGAAGAGTTGTGTTACATTTCCTCTGCTCCATGGTAGATCCACCAATGAGCAGATATTAATGGATCCCTGTTAGGATCCCAAGGAGGGGACTCAATATCAGATGAGATACTGATCTTGCTCTGATACAAACTTAGTGACGTGTAGAATGTCATTTGTTTACCCTGTGACTTAGTTTACCCCAGTGAAACTTGCAACTCTGTGACTGGTTCAGCAAATATGTTCTTATGTGCGAATAATAGGCACAACAAAATTAGGACATTTGACTAATTCTTACATTTTAAGTTGTTCTTGACGTTTCTGAGCGAGGTATTTTTTCTTTAAATTCTGGAGTTCAATGGTAAGTTTCTCCACCTCATGTTTATATTCTTTGCTCTGTACTTCATACATATTCAGTTCTGAAGACAAAACCTAAAATGGCACATAAAGCAGCATTAACAAAAGATACAATATCCTTTTCTGAGAAATCTTTTAATCTCCTACCATTTACTGCAGTGGAGCTCCAGGTGCAAAACAATGGCCAGGTTTCACAATTAACCTGCATGCTACCACCAGCTCAGGGTCCACACCTGAGCAGAAACCTGGCTGACGGCTGAAGATGCATCATCAGGTTGCCACTTTAAATAAAATATCATTCCCCTGCTTAAAAGGAGAACTATTAGACAACATTCGAACAGGCTCACGGATGAACGGTCTAATGTGCTTCAAGGAATATTACGAATAGGGACAGAAAAACTCCCAGACACACAATCTAAAATTGCTTTGAAAGCCTTTAAAAAAGAAAGAAAGAAAGAAAGTATTCAAGAAAAACATCACTAGAGAGTGTGATTCATCTGAGGATTATGAAAAAAAATATTCTGAAATCATCCTGCCGTCACTGCTAACTAAGCATTCAATTTATGTGTTTTCCAAGGTTGTGGTGTTGCTGACTGCCCATCACCTCTTTACTGTGTCCTTTGGGGCTCTTCTAAGCCTGACTATCAGCTTCCTTCCATTGCTGTGTTCAGAAGCTGCTGCTGGTCTCCAGCTGGACAAGAAGAGTGGGAATTCACTCATCTGCATTGGACATAGCACATGCCAAAGCTGGGATGTGCTGCCCACCAAACCGAAAAGAGCAAAGGAAGGCTATTGTTCTAACAGACATGCAATAGGCTGGATTTATTTTTCCTCTTGCTCGCTATTTTAAAGATTTGCATAAAAGGGAGATCTTAGCCTTCTTAGTGTTCATCTGATTCTGATCTCTTTCTTCTTCACTGCTGTGAAAATGATTCTGACTATGCTATCATAAGCTAAAGAATGTAATTTTCATGCTGGAAAGAAAAAAAAAACAGCTGTCTCAATAGTTATATTCTTAGAAACAAAGACCCTGTTTCTAAACAATGAATGTGGAATTTCCTAAAAGAGTAGATAAGTATCAAGGACAAACTGGCAGACATGCTCAGTGCCACTCACCTCTAAACCTCTTCATTAGGGGTCACGTTTTGTTCTAGCAAAAAATTTGGATTTCCTGGGAAAAAGGGTTAAAATCACAAAAGGCTCCTGTGAGCCTTTGAAGGCAACCCGGAGCTCTGTGTGAATGAGACAGATCTATGCTTTTCTAATCTATATCTACTTCTGAGAAAACAAGAAAATAATTTGTTTTGTTTAAAATATTCAATTGTTTAAAGAAACAAAATAATCAAAATATTATGCCTTATGCAAAACTCAAATTATGTCAGGATACTCATGTGAAATGAACATTCACAGTGACAAATTGAAAATTAATGCTCTAATTAGCCTTGTTTCATCTGCCCTTTTAAAATAAAAGGATGCGGTTTTACAATGTCCTATTTTTGAAGTGGTTAGTGCTATACTAGTAGGGTGGCATATATTTTACCCCAGGCAGAAAGTCAACGATTATTACCCTCATTGGGTAGGAAGTACCAGAATTCAACTGGCACATGTTTCATCCTGTGGCTGTGTGTGTAAAACTTCCCCGACATGCCAAGAATATCTAAGTACTCGCTTAGGAGGTAAAGCTCAAAATATAGTGTGAACATGTACAGGTTTTGAGAAAACTTTTAAAAGGCACATATAAAAGTAAAACACGCCATAGCTCTGCAACTGAGGTTCTTATGTGACTTAGAAGGGTATCATGCTATCAAAAAATCTTGCCTGATTTTATTTCACTTTCATGGTTACATATTTGACAGCTGGTAAGGAAGCAAGGCCCTCAGTGTTGGGCAGTGGCTAGATTTCTGTGTATGGTTATTTCAGATGGGATGGACTAGCGCCATGGCACAGCAGTCTGTTTCAGTTGGGCAATGGTGTTAAAATATTTCCTTTGCTCCTCCCTGCCCTTCAAGTACTCTAATAAATCATCTTGAGATCAGTCATACAAACCCTGTCCCCCACATTTCCATTTCGCTGCCAACATCTTTTCCTGTCTTGATCACCTGCCTCTTTCTGGAAATGTATAATGGTGCTGTCTAATAGTCCAGGAGAAGAGGGGTGGCTCTCAGGTCTGCTGGCTCATCTTAGACTAGAGGTCTAAGAAAGCAGACCTGGGAGCATTGCGGCACTCGAGAGACTCACTCATTGTGTGGAGGCAGTGGACTTGTCCAGGTGCGCTCCCCAGAGTGTGGTTGCCCTGGGACCAGAAAGGGACAGTGGCTACCACTTACTTTCAGCTGCTTCTTCTTGTCATACAGTGTGCGTCGGTAGAGCTTCAGCTGTTCCGCAGCCTCAGGTCCAGGCTGGCGGGCCAAGACATGCTTTAGCTGCACGTAGAGTTTCTCCTTTTCCTGGTAGAGAGCAGAACCAGGAGTAGAGATAAACAGCTCCATCAAAACAAGGAAAATGCCTTTGATTGCATAGCCAGCACAATTTGGGAGCAGCTCAAGCTAATTCACAGCTCTACAGTGATCACATTCTCTTACAGATTCATTCTGTCATGAATTGAAACAATCCTTATGAAGGGCAGGGATGTGCCCAACATTTGGATAAGTAATAAGACAATGAGTAAGAGAAAGTTCCTCTCTACCTGAACATAAGATCACAGGACTGGGAGACAAGGGCAAGGATAGAAGATCTTGCCAGAAAAAGGAGGGAGTGGCTGACTCTGCTTGGAGGAAAGAAGTCAAAAAGAGAGTTTTTCAAGAAATATTATAGCTGGGTGCAGTGGCTCATGCCTGTGAT
This sequence comes from Cheracebus regulus, assembly GCA_963574635.1. Classification (NCBI taxonomy): domain Eukaryota; kingdom Metazoa; phylum Chordata; class Mammalia; order Primates; family Pitheciidae; genus Cheracebus; species Cheracebus regulus. The sequence continues at coordinate 134,576 of CAUYQU010008206.1, read as the reverse complement.
CCCAGCACTTTGGGAAGCCGAGGCAGGAGAGTTGCTTGAAGCCAGGAGTTCAAGACCAACCTGGGCAACATAGTAAGACTCTGGCTCTATTAAAAAATAATAATAATACAAAAATTAGCTGGGCATGGTGGTGCATGCCTGTAGTCCCAGCTAGTTGGGAGGCTGAGGTAAGAAGATCATTTGAGTTTGAGGGAACAATGAGCTATGCACCCCTGAACTCTAGACCCCATCTAAAAAGAAAAATAAAGAAAGAAAGAAATATGATGGCATGGGAAGAAAATAAATCTGAAAATAGTTTGAGGGAATAGGTAAATATCCAGGAAAACTCGGGTATGCATATTTGTAGAACTAAAAGAAAGAATTTTCTAGAAACTCTAAGCAAATAATTCTGTAACTTTATTTTAACAATAAACAATGTGAAATCCCCATTTGAATCTTAGAGTTTAATTGCCTGCAAAGTGTTTTCAGATCCTTGAACTAAATAAATTACATACAAGCAAAGATTTATTTCTAAAGCATCTTAGTTCTAGATTTCCATATCACTAAACTGCAATAATTTGAATAAACACTGATAAAGACTAGTGTGTCTACTCATTAGTCTCCGTATGCATTTATTTCCTTAAGATAATTATGTTAAGGACAAGCCTTCTCATTAAATAAATCTCAGTCAAATGGATATTAATTTTTACCTATAGCTAAGTATTCTTAGCATTGTTATCAAATCTGTTTTTAGCAGAGAATATAAAAGTTATTTTTTAAAAAAGGGTGAAAGAAAAATCATTAATTAGTCATTGTTACCATTTGTTTTGGTTTCTCCTTTTCCCTGACCAAATTATAGAAACTTCATTACAAAAACATAGCTTTACTCATAGAAGAGTATATACAACTTAAAAATTAGTTGGATGGAATAAGCTTCTGGAAAAACACATATGAAAACAATACTCACCATTTTAGAAATAATTGCAGAAATGACAAGGAAATCCAAAACCCATGCAAAAGAAAAGAACCTGAACAAATCGAATTACAAAGTGATGATTTTCCCTTGCTGTACAACACCTCCTGTCACACCTTACAATGTAATCTTCACAGTAAATGGATGTAGCAAGCAATGAGAAAGATATCAGGAGGTGAGTTTATTTTCTATAGACACTTAACACCTGCTCTGTTGGGAAAATAACACTTCTGACAAGGTTTCAAGATTCAATTTGGAGAGGGTAATAAATATGTGGAGAAGCCCATGAAACAATTTTGTCCATTTTTTCAGTTCACCTTTCTCTACACCAGAGTAGAGATAGACTTGCAAAGGAAAGAACCTCACCATGACAGAGAGAAAGCAGTCTGGTCTGGGATATAATAATGTCTTAAACTCAAAAGACCATCTTACTCCAAACATCTTGAAATGTTTCACAGGTGTAATTCTCTTCAATTACTCTTGGTAGGTTGGGAGGAGAGAGACACAGAGAAGAAAGTTTGGAAGAAGCAAAATACTGTCACCTCACCACACAGGTGAGAATTTTGACATCAGCAGGAATTAATGGTGCCTCCAAAGTCCATTGGCAAGTCAAAAACCTAGTGATGACATACCCCAAGAATCATCTTTCCTGTGCAAAACTTCCCCTGGGGCTCAAAGACATGGCATCGCCCTGAAAATATTTGGACGAAATTAGGCTACAGAAGTCCAACTATGTGATATCATGGATAGAGGAATCAAGCCAAAAGGTAGAATCAGGTTCAAAGCCATATTAGAGTAATGATGGTAAGAGTATGACTCACCTCCTCCATCTCCCCATCTATACCATCTGAGTAAGCCCTGCCATGTCCTCTGATAGAAAGCACAGTCTTCTGACACAGAGTGAATGATATTACCATTTATCCTGTCTTCTTCATCACTTCCAGTAATTTTTTCTTTTGTTTTGAGACAGGGTCTCACTCTGTCACCCAGGCTGAAGTACACTGGTGCAATCACGGCTCACTGCAGCCTGGACTCAACCTCGACCCCCCTGGACTCAAGCAATCCTCTCACCTTAGCCTCCCGAGTAGCTGGGACTACAGGCATGCACCACCATGCTTGGCCAATTTTTGTACTTTTTGTAGAGGTGGGGTCTCACTATGTTTCCCACGCTTGTCTCCAGCTCCTGGGCTCATTTTATCCACCAGCCTCAGCCTCCCAAAGTGCTGTGATTATAGCCATGAGCTACCAGATCGAGCCCAGTATTTCTTTCTAGGCTGTAACCTTAATTGAAATGGATTTATTCTAAAGAATAGCTGAGCAACTGAACAGTGAGAGCCCACAGGTATGGAGAAAAGTGAAAAAACTGAATTACCACTAAAACTGTCTGGGTAGTCAAAGTAAAAAAGTTCTTAGAATTAAGTAACCCAGGGCAAGTGACGCCTCTGTGTTCCTGGTGGGTAGAAGAAATACCGAATCAAACTTCAGGGACTAAGATAGTGGAACACGTGCAGAGCAGAGACAAAGGGAAGGTGGGCAGCGGTTGGAATGTATACTGCGCGGCTTCTCCGTGCATGAATTTTGGTCAGTGCTTACAGTGGAAAACCTGTCTGATAAAGCAAAGTCTGGTCAGAATTAACATTCTAGCCTTGTGTATCATACAAATTCCTATTTTGAGAGAACGCGCTAGTAATTTAGATAAATATGAAACGTTTGATGGATTGAAGGTCTTAAGTACGATTGTCTTCCAATTTATTTTTCTCGTAACCCTCTACAAGGGCCAACCAAGCTCTTCAAACATTGTGCAATGGTGTGTATAATAACCCCATTTAGAGACAAAGCATGCAATTCTATTATAAAGAGAATCTATCTTGTGCAACAGAGACTCATTAGCTGTCCAATGTATATTGTCTCCATAAGCCGGCAGTGGCAGAACCAGCTGCCTTATAATACATATCCTGTCCTTCTTCATTAAGCCACATGCATTTCTCTTTAAATCTAGTCAATTAATTTGTCACTTGGTTAGAAGCACCATATGTCAATGAAACATCATAAGGAAATCATAAAGAGTGTATTATTTCCCCACCAACAAAAGATTGCATCTTCAGATTGGCATTTGTTTTATTCAGACTTTGCTCATGATGCACAGCAATATTACTTTGTAGCATGCCTTACTATTTATTTTATGAACAGCTATACTGGAATAAAGTTCAACTACTAATACCAAAATACTAGCTTTCCCTTTGGCTGAGCATGTCTTGAGAGCACTAACCATACTATGTCCATCCTTGATATTGTCTTCCTAGATATCCTATTCTCTCCATTGGACAGGCCATCAGATGTGATTATGGATTCTTTTGCTGCAAAGAATCTGCCAAGTTATGCTGGGTAACAGCACATCTCATTGCCAATATCAGCTGAGTATAGTGGTAAGAAATTAATTACAGTATTAGTTTCCAATAATGCTGTTATTACATGGTGGCAGTCTGTAACCTCACAATGGAAACTCCAGACATATTCTGAACAGCCTTTGCAAATAAGAGTAGGTGCTATTCCAGGTACAATTCAGAGGGAGCAACTGAGTTGTTCACAGCACTCCTTTCCCCACCAAGCTACAGTTTTATAATCACTGTCTGTTTATATCTTCAGCTGAAAACAGAAGGTAGTTCACATTCAGTGTGCACCTCAGCTCCCCCTTCTTCCTCAGCTCATCTACTCGAAGCAGTAACTGACTGAGAGGAACTAATTTATTCCATTTTCATCTGAATCTGTGTTTGGCAAATGCCAGTGCATTGATTCTGCTCACCCTGGAGTCATCAATTTGCTTGGGTGAGAGGTGGGAATAATCGCCTCAGTCTGTGAACAAACTGACTCAAGTGAAACAGGCAGCTTTCCTCCAGACCAAAGACGCACACTTATCTACACCTACCAGGGCAAAAGCTACTCACTCAGATGCTTGAGTGCCAAGAACTCCAAGGAAAGAGATACTATCTTGCCTTCACCCCAGCCTTACCCAGTGGGTTCAAGATAATGTTGATTTTTTTTTAAATTCAATAACCACGACTGAGAGAAGCTACTTCGCAGAATATACAGAAAACCTCTTTTTCAAAATGTCAACAGACATCATCATGTTACTACCAACAATATTTTATCTTTTATAAATCCATTCTTTCTCTCCAACTGAATTATGAGCCTTTAAGGCCTGAACCATGGTGGATCTCTCTCTCTTTCTCTCTCTCTCTCTCTCTGCCTCCACCCCATAACTCGCATCCACTGTTGTGCTGTCCTCATTCTATTGAGGAAGCTCAATAATTTTGTTGATTGCAATTATATGGTCAGCAAACTATATCCATGGTACTTTACTAATATACATCAATACAGGTACAGATATATTTGTGTTGATAACTTTTACTTGAATTAAACCATTCAGTAACATCTTCCAGTTAGCAGAGCTTACATAATTCACTTTACTGAGCTGGTGCTATGAGTTCCATCACTTTGAGCTATATTTTTTTTATTGTGTATATTGTATATAACTCAGAAAATCACTTGAGGTACAACCTTGCCTTGATCTCTTAGTTAAATGTTTATAGAGGTCTTCTGATAGTTTGAGTCATTCTTTTAATTCATTAGACTTGCAAATACATTCAAATTAATTGGCTCCGAAAAGACTACTTGTATGTGCATGTACATACTGATACACATAAATATACAAACGTAAGCATAACAAACTACATTCCTCAACTAAATAATGTGTTGACTTCTTAAACAGCCTCCTTAAACACAGAAATCCTAATTGCACACATAACTCTTTTCCAGAATTGAAAAAAAATGCAATACATTTTTGCCTCTTTGCTTGGTTTCAGTCCTTTTTCTATCCCTCCACTACCATCCATAATTCTTAACAAAAGACAAAAGCCACATTTAAAATTCTAAGCAAAATTGCTTCCCTCTGTATATAAAAGCAACTCTAGAACACTGCCTAATTTATCTGGAAATGCCCGTTTTCATTAGTAGGAAAATAAATTAGAAACTCTGTAAACATATTACATTTCTATCTAGCTTTAGAAAAGGAAAAAAAATAATGCCTAGTACCTTGGGGCTTTCTTGTTTATTGGCTTTATAATGAAGATGTCAGCTAAACCGAACTCTGGGCCCACTTGTTTATGATGTCATGAAGTGGTAAAGCCCCCTGGAGAAGATAGCAAATGCTGGAATTTGGTGATGAAACAGAATTACACAGCCGAGTTCCTTATGAGCAGGGAACCAGTTAGTTACACAGTGGCTCTTGGCTTTAGATGTAGATGAGTAAGTGTTTTATGAGGCATATGAGAAATTTGCATGTGCTAACCTTCACCATTTTTGTAACAATAGGAAAAATGCTTCTGGTGCTTTCTGATGTGAGCAACACAAACTTTCTTAAGAGATCTTTTTGCAATGGATTTTATTTCCAAAATGCAAATATTCGTAGGTAAAATCTGGTACAAAGTATGTAATTCTCTAGACTAGCTTGAACATCGTTACCAAGCCTACTTTGCACCTTACCTAGCAATTTAATGCATGTGAAGAATCTGCACATATTAAATCATGATAGTGTTGACTTTTCTTAAAGCCAGTAATGAAACAGGTACAGAGAAATTCGGGTCAACTAAGTATTTATTTAGCAACAACTCTATGTGCCTGACTGTTCTAGGTTCAAAGATCAGTAAGGTCAGCCGGGTGTAGTGGCTCACGCACACTTTGGGAGGCCAAGACAGGCAGATCACTTGAGATCAGGTGTTTGAGACCAGCCTGGCCAACATGGCGAAATCTCATCTCTATGGAAAGTACAAATATTAGCCAGGCATGGTGGTAGATGCCTGTAATCCCAGTTACTCAGGAAGCTAAGGCAGGAGAATCACTTGAACCCAGGAGGTGGAGCTTGCAGTGAGCCAAGATCTACTGTACTCCAGCCTGGGTGAGAGAGCGAGATTCTGTCCTCCCCAGCCCACCCTAGCCACCACAAAAAAAAAAAAAAAAATCAGTAAGGTCTAGAGTTTAGTATCGAGTTATGGAAAAACAAATAACTAAGTCATTATGACACAAAACAGAGTCATGCCAGGTTCCCAACGAGGTGCTAGGAGTACTGTGCAGTGTGTAGGTAAGTTCAAAAGTAGAGATGATATCAATTTGGTGAGCCACAGAAAGGGAAATATTTCAGATGCATCTTGGTGAGGGAAGTAGCAGCAGTAATATTTGTATTTGTGGATCTGAAAAGGTCTTCACTATCAAAGGACAAATTTAATAGATAAAGCCACTTGAAGTTAATCCATTTTAAATGGTATCCATTGTCTCTATAATTATTAAATTTTTAAAATTTATCTGAACACTATGGAGAAATTTGGGGGAATTTGATAGTTATTGATGTACGTCTGTTAAGCGGATGGCAGACATAGCTCCTCATTCCCTAGAAACCTTTTCTGATTTGCATTTTGCCTCCTCCCCTTTGGTTTTGCTGGTTATAAATGTTTGGACTGGAGAGGGCTCAATCCTTGAAGTTGTATCATTGGATTCAAGTCATAACTTGGGAAGGATAGGGAGAATGAATTACAAGGATTCAAAGATGGGCATCAGATTACCAGGAACACAGGAATGGATTCCTGCCCCAAGCAAATCACATTCATGTGTTTATTTTTAAAAATCAACTTAATTGACTATTCCAAAGAATTTTTTTTCCTATTATTGGTGAATACAGCCCTTCAGATGCAAAACAGAATTGTGTTTTGCATTTTTTGGTAAAAGGTGCTAGACGAGAACCTATAGATACAGGCTAGAGCTGTCTCCTCTGGAGAAGTTAACATGAGTAGATTGTAAATGTCTAAAGGGGAAGAAGAGGCGTTGTTTAAAATAGTGAATCAGTAAGTCACTTCCAAATCTAAGGAAAATCGGAATTAAAGAATGTGTAGGTATCCAATAGGCTTTTGCTATTTTTCTTTGAAAATACATTGTTGTTGTTGTTGTTGTTGTTGTTGTTTCAGACAGAGTGTCACTCTGTTATCCAGACTGGAGTACAGTGGCACAATCACAACTCATTGCAGCCCTGACCTCCTGGGCTCAAGCAGTCCTCCTACCTTAGCCTCCCAAAATGAAATGAAATAAAATGGTGTCCAATTTTCAATATAAACAATAAAAGTTTCAATGAGATTTTTTTCCTTGAAAAACCAAATACTCATAAGTTTTTTGTCTTATAATTAACAAAATTTACATTTTAATTATAATAATGTGCTACTTATTAGAATAAACAAATAACCAATAAACCCCAATTAAAATGACTGGGGTTTTTTGACATAACTGACAACATTATAGTATAGTATAATTTGACTTCATATATCTGACTACTACCGGGCACATCTTCTTACATTTTTATTATGTAACAATCATACAAAAGAATATACATAGCATATATAGCTATAAAGCATAATAATAAAATAAATGCTCAGGGTGAAGCCATCACCCAACTTATGAAACAGAACATTCTCATTACCAGGAAGCTACTGTGTACCCCCTTCCCCAACCCATCCCTGTGCTTACAACCATCATCCAAGGTAAGCACCATTCTGAAACCCATCATTATATAATTGCCTTGATTTTTCCATATAGTTTTTTCACATATCTGTTACTTCGTTTTGCGTTGTTTTGAGCTTTATAAGAATATATCTGAGCATATCTAGTTTTCTTTGGCCTCCTTGTTTTCCTCAATATTATGGTTCTAAGATTTATTGAACTGTAAATCTTATGGTTATTTTGTGTTTCTGTTCACGTAGTTGATTTGATATTCCACTGGGTAAGAATGCCACAATCTCTGCATTCACCTGTCCATGGGTATATTTGGGTTGTTTCCAGGGTTTTGTTTTTATGAACATTCTTGTGCATGTTCCCAGGTTCACATGTCCAAGTCTTTCTAGGATATGGACCTATGAGTGGAAGTGCTACATCTTAAAGCTATATGAACATTCGACTTCATAAGGTAATAGAAAATTATTTTCCAAAGCGCTTTATAAAAATGCCCGTTGATTTGCATACTTGCCATTGCTGAGTATTGTCAGGCATTCCTAAGCAAAGGACCCAGTTAAGTCATACCCAGACTCTCAATCCACTGAAATTACAAGATAATATGTTGTTTTAAGCTGTGAAATTGTAGTCATATGCAATGGAGCAACAGATAACTAATTCAGACATATTAACTTTTGTCCTTCTAGAAACAGTAAAATGGCATCTCAGTGTTATCATACATTCCATTTCCCTGCTTATAACATAAGGTTGAGAGTTTTTCTCCCCAAGTTTATTCATTTGTGTTTCCTCTTCTGAGAAATGCCTGTTCACATACAGTATTTTTTTACTGATTTGTAATTATTTATATATTCTGGATATAGCAAGACATATAAAGTTTGTGCTTTCCTTTATGACTTCTCTTCAGGAGCAGACATTCTTAATTTTAATGTAGCAAGATTTATACATATTTCTTTTATGGTTAATGTTTTTTGTATTTTATTTAAATACTCTGACCAAGTATTTTTTAAATATTTCTGTTAGCAGTAATATTTAAAAGTTTCATTAATTTCTCCCAAATTCCATCTTAATCCTTTGATATTTAAAACATTCTTTTTTGAACTGCCTATACTTATATTTGTTCAATTTTTCTTTCCACAAGATCCTAATTTAGATCACTGCCTTTGTACATAACTCCAGCATTTTTCTGATATCATAAGTTGCATTGACTTCATGGTATCTAATATCTTCTGCAAAGTTTAGTTTTATTTTACAGTTGCCTTGCATTGTATTTGCATTGTACTATTGGGTATTAATATTATTAAACAATTCTACTGAAACAGAGAGACCAATGGTGTCAGGATGGGCAGGAGTGAGTCATATGATGCTGGGAGGAAGGTCTGAGTAAGGAATAGTCACATCAACGCCAAGCTCATTTGTTAACATTTTTATGTTACAACAACCTTTACTTCCCTGCACAATCTCACATTTGGGAGAATTGGACTAAGAATACTGGAAAGGAGTAACAGAAGCAGTAGCAGCAGTTCTCACTTTTAGAACAGGTATTATGAATATGCCAGGCATGGTGCTAAGCTCAACACATGTGTTATTCAATAACTCCTCACAACAAACCCGTGAGCTGGCTGTTGTTATCCCTGTTTTCCAGATGAGGAAGTTGAGGTTCAGAAGTGTCAGTGACTTGCCCAAATAAAACAACTAAAAAGTGTCAGAGCCAAGATTTGAACTTATATGAAATAGAACATTTTAATGACTGAGATTGAAATGGATATATATATATATATATATATCCGGAAATGACTCCGGTATGTCAAGCCTTTGGGAGCCTGGAAAAGCTGCCACAGATTATATATATTATATATAAAAATATATATAATATATTATATATATTAAATTGTTTATATATCTATTAAAATATTATAATATATATTAAATATTATAATACTATATATAATTTTAATATATAATATTAAAATTATATATATTATATATCATATAATATATATAATATCCTTGCTCTTAACCACTACACATATTACTTATAGCAGACGGAGAGTAAAAGAAGAGAACAATACAAAGTCATAAAGGTGAGGAAGTGAGAGCTTAAAAGCATCCAGTAAGTAGTTCAATTTGGCTAGAGCCTGCAGCATGTGTACCAGCCTAGAAAGGAGGGACTATATATGTCTTGAATGACAGGCAGGTGAGTTTGTTTTCAGCATGATAGGTAGTTGGAAGCTGATACAGTTTGGATATTTGTCCCTGACCCAATCTCACATTGAAATGTAATCCCCAATATTGGAGGTGTGTCCTGGTGGGAGGTGCTTGGGTCCTGGTGGTAGATACCTCATGGCTTGGCGCTGTCCTTGCAAGAGTGAGTACTGGTGGGATTTGCTCCTGCTTTCACTATGTGCAGTGCGTATGCCCACTTCTCCTTTCACCATGAGAAAAAGCTTGCTGAGGCCTCCCCAGAAGCTGAGCAGATGCTAGCGCCATGCTTCCTGGACAGTCTACAGAACCGTGAGCTACTTAAAACTCTTTGCTTTATAAAGTACCCAGTCTCGAGTATTTCTTCAAAGCAATGCAAGAACAGCCTCACACAGAAGCTATTGAGGGTTTCTTGGTATATATTATTATTCTAGTAATAATAATGTTATTCTATTGTATCATATATATATATACACTACTGTAATAAATTATTTATAAAACAGATCTAAAACAGAATGCTTCAAAGATTGAAATTAAAATGCACATATGTATGGAAATTCTAATATTTTTTACAACACTCAGTGTTAAGTGTTCCACTTTAGAGAACTGGCTCAAGATCATAGAGAGGACCTGAATCAGAAAGTGCCTGGCAGGAGAAAAGAGGTTGGAAGCAGATGCAAGAGCATATGGAGATGGAATCACATGATTGGCAACTGACTGGAACATGGGTGGGAGGAGTCAGAAATGACTCCGGCATGTCAAGCCTCTAAGGAGCCTGGAAAAGCTGCCACACCATGAATGTGCATACCCATGCCAGGAAAGGAGACGGCTTCAGGCAGAATATGGTAAGAGTCAGCAGGGCATTCTTCTGACAAGTAAGTTTTAAGAAATATGAGCCCAGAATGCAGAAGAGTCTATATAAGACATCTTGACTTTATCTACATAACGGTGATCATTGAAGCCTTAATAAAGAATGAAATCCTTGAGGGTGAAAGCGGTAAAAGCAATGTTCAAGAATATGCTCTAGAGAATGGTTAACATCTAGGGAATGGGAGAAAGGAAAAAAGGCCAAGAAAGAAGAAAGAACAGTCAACGAGGGAGGAGAATCAGCAAACTTCTGATGCTTCCTAAAAGATGAGAGAGGAGGCAAGTGTGTGTTTGATGGCATCAAATGTGGTTGAGGCTAAAAAGGATGCACGTTGAAGTCACCCTGTTGGAATTGTTCACCATCTGTCTATCCATCTGTCTGTCTGTCTATCTATTTATTTTGGAGACAGGGTCTCACTCTGTCACCCAGGCTAGATTACAGTGGCACAATCTCGGCTCACTACAATCTCCACCTGCCAGGTTCAAGAGATTCTCCTGCCTCAGCCTCCCAAGTAGCTAGAACTACAGGCACACACCACCATGCCCAGCTAATTTTTTTGTATTTTTGGTAGAGATGGGGTTTTGCCATGTTGGCCAAGCTGGTCTTGAACTCCTGACCTCAAATGATCTGCCTACCTCAGCCTCTCAAAGTGCTAGGATTATAGGCGTGAGCCACCACACCTGGCCCATTTACTCATCTATTTAAACATGAATTTATTTGACCACTCATCCATTTAACCATCTATCCATGCAACATATGCTGATGGACACATCAGGCGCAATGCTACACTGGCATGATACGCTCTGGCATTGTCATTGCTGTTACCATAGCTGTTCTCAGAGTCACCAGCTACCATTTATTAACCAACTATTATATGCCAGTCACTTTTCATAACGTGTATCTGATCCCTATAATAAGTCTACAAATCAGTGAGTATCTTCATTTTACAGATGAGGAAACAAATAACTTGACCCAGGTCACAAGTCCTAGAGCTGTGTAGAAAACTCAATTCCAAAATACCATACTCCTTCCTAGAGATTCTGTGGTTCTCAAGAAATTTAGAGTCTAATGGGAGAGGCAGACAAGTGACTTGACAAGATGTTGTGATAAGAGTGAATATTGACAGTTACAGATGACATCACGAGATTCAAAGAAGGAATACTTCTGAAAAGAAAGGTCCCCTGGGATTTCATCACCAATAATTGGTCTATCACTTTCCAAGTGTTTGGGGGTTTCATCTCTGAAGGTCGCCTGGCTGAATCTATGAGTTTCTCTCCCTGACTCTCCAGAATCCCTGCTTCTTGGTGATTTGTTCAAGGGTGGGATGAACCAGGCTGCAAGAATGTTGGGATTCCACAGAGAGATAACCTAATATCATGTGTCATTCAAACCCACAGTCTGTGGACCTAAAAGGGCTCATTCCACAGACCCTGTATAAACTGGCTAACTTAGAAGGAGACCTGAGGCCTCCTACACTTTGCTCATTGAAGCCTGGGATCAAGAGTCAGCCTAGACAGCGAATTCTCAGCTTTCTCTCACCAACATGCCACTGAGGTAGGAAACACAAAAGAAGTTCTAGAATAATAAATAGTTAATTAGACCTATAACATAAATAATCCCCTGGGAATTAATAAGAGAAGGCAGAAGGAATCCAGTTACCCATAAAATAGCAATTGTAACCATTTATTTAGCACATACTATAAGCTCTGAATACCACTTTATAGACATTATCCATGTAGTCCTCACACATCAACTCCATTTCACAAATGAGGAAACAGAGGCTGAGTAAGGCTAGGTAATTTGGCCAGGATCACACACTTACAAATTGCAGAGTTAGGATTCCTACCCAGGCCAGTGTGACTCCAAGCCTAGGACAGCCCACTCTTGGTTTCTTCAAATAGTTTGCAAAGCAAAGTATTTGAAGTCACCAGCCAAACCAGAGGGACAACCAAGGGAGCCAGTGTTCTGAAGAGAACAGAGAAGCCATGTAATTGTACACTGACAATGACAGCTGCATAAGGAAAGGCCCTTAAGCAAGCAACTTGTTAAAACATGCAATGTAGCAATGAAAGGCCACTCAGTGAAATTTTGCTTACTTGGAACATTCTTTGGAAGAGTAAGCTAAATTAAAATTTGAAAACAAGAAATAAATATTCTGATGGAATTAAATACTCAAGTTGAAATAACCCCAAGTAATTTGAACTTTGTGATGAAATACTGAAAAGCCTCCAAGCAATAATTGGACCATGACATCATGGGATGGGCTCAGAACAGAGAGGGCTCCATCCTGGCTCTGCTCCTCTTCATGTTCCCTATATGCCATCACCCAAAATCATTGTCACTCCCTAATCTGACCAAGTTCTCCTGAGATTTCTTGCATTGGTACTGGCCACTTACTTTTGCAGAATGTTCTTCCCCTATTTCCACCTCCACCCCTTGGCAAACAGGTTCCCATCCTTCAAGATTCTGATGATCAAAGTAATTTCTCTTGGGAGGTCTTTCCAATTTCCTCAAATTGACTGCATCTTGCCTGTAATGCCAGTGCTCTGGGAGGCTAAGGTAGAAGAATCTCTTAAGGCCAGGAACTCAACACCAGCCTGGACAATATAGCAAGATCCTACAAAAAATTTTAAAATTAGGCACATGCTGTGGCACATGCCTATAGTCCTAGCTACTCAGGAGGATGAGGTAGGTGGATGTCTTGAGCCCAGAAGTTCAGGGCTGCAGTGAACTATGATTTTACCACTGCACTCCAACCTGGGTGCTGGAATGAGACCCAGTCTCAAAAAAAAAAAAAATTAACTGCATCTTTAGTGTTAAAGTTAGATTTTTTTAAATCTTGGGTTGATTTAGTCATATTCTTCATATTCTTCATTGGTCTAGGAAAAGCCATCTTTAAACTTACAGCATAAATAACACTACAAGAAACATCCTTATCACAGACATATTGACACAAAATCTGATTTATTTTCCCTGGATTTAATTCTTAAAGTAGAATTTCTGAGTCAGAGTTTTTATATTATAAAGGCTTTAATACATACTACCATATTCTCTTCTAGAAAGTTTACATCCATTTAAACTCTACCCACAGTATATAAAAGTGCCTATTGGCTGGGTGCACTGGCTCACACCTGTAATCCCAGCATTTTAGGAGGCTGAGGTGGGCAGATCACGGAGGTTGAGACAATTCTGGCCAACATAGTGAAACCCTGTCTCTACTAAAAATACAAAAATTAGCTGGGCGTGGTGGTGCACACCTGTAGTCCCAGCTACTCGGGAGACTGAGGCAGGAGAATTGCTTGAACCTGGAAGGTGGAGGTTTCAGTGAGCCAAGATCCCTCCACTGCACTCCAGCTTGGAGACAGAGCAAGAAAGACTTCATCCCCACCCCCTCAAAGAAATGCCTATTACAACCACATTTTATCACTGAATATCATATATCATCATTCTTTTCTCGTCCTTGCTGGTCTGATAAGCCAAAAGGAAAGATACTTATTCTTTTTTTCTTTTTTAATCCTATATACTAAGAGACAGTAGGAGCCTTCAGATGCTCTAAAGTAGGTAGGTGATAAGAACAGATTTAAATTTTAGTCCACTTTAGTCTTCCATTTAAAGACCAATTGAACATATATGTAGTAGATTCTATCAAAGTTGGCCACCACCATAGATCCCCTCCTATAAGTTCTTACAATACAGCTAGCATTCCTCCCATGATGTGGTGGAGTATATATCCCCTCCCCTTGAACCTGGACATACTTTTGCAAGGACCTCAACAAGTAACAAATAGAGAAAGTAACTCCATGTGACTTCTGGTGTTGTCAGAAAAATATCATTGTTTTTTTTTGTGACATTCCCTCTTGGGATGCATCTACCATGCTGTGAGGAAGCCCAAGCCACATGTAGGTATTCACGTTGACAGCCAAGGGTCAACCCCAGATGTATAAGGCAGTCTTTCAGATGACTCCAGCTATGTGACCATGAGGGATGCCAAGAGAGAACAACTTGAGGCCCCTAGAATTGAAAGATTTTTTTTTTTTTTTAAGTAACTGTTGGTCTTTAGGCCACTGAGTTTGGGTGTGATTAATTATGCAATAGATGACTAGAAAACACACATTTCTTAGCTCTCTCCTCAAACCCACTAAAGCCAGTAAATGAATAAAAAGATATAACCCAAAGGATAGAGTTCCAGAGGAGACACAAGGTATAGAAAATGTCAACCCATTTTTGGAAGATATAACATGCAGACACAGAGAAAATAATCAAGAAAATGCCTCAGACGGGGATGCCAGTGAAGACACAAAAGGGCTTCTGCCCCTGGAGGCTCGCAAATCGGCGGCACAGGTATCTTGGAAGGCCAGGGTGGGACTGAAGACAGGAGGATCAGTTGGGAAGCTCTGTGAGGCCTCATGAGATCCTCAGATTTCCCTGACCTGTGCCAGCAGAAAATAAGTTTCCTTTCTGGTGGGGGGAAGGAGGGGTGGTGGAGGGGAACAAAACAGAACTAGAAGAGGCTGGGGACTCAGGGACACATGCATTGCTAAGATCAAGGGTATGATACTTAACTGAAAACAAATGGCTAAAAGTCTATATGCTCACCAGTAGAACTGTGCCCTCCACCTATTATCCTTAAAATTAACACAGGCAGTTCCTAGTTAGGTTACATTTAAAAAACAAAAAATATCCCTTGGAACAACACATATTCTAAAACAAGGATCAAGGGTCAGTGCATTTTTCTGAGAATATTAACTTTCCATCCGATTCTCAAGGGGGATCATGCCTCTCTCAAAAGACAGAGCTACTGCTCTAAGACACCTGAGCCAAGTACAACCTGGAAATAACACTTTTTCAAGGCCCAGGCAGCCCCAGAGACTAAAGGGGTATAAGTCTCAGAAAAGCAATTCAAGAAGCAGCTAGGAAATGCATTCTTGGTGTTCCTGTGTTCTCATACCATTAATCCACCACAGGGAAAATTGTCTTTCTCTAGTCTCCTCTTGGGAAGAACAAGGACAATTTACATAGAAGTTGAGGCCTCCCCAAATAGCCCGAGAGGCTGTGCTAGAGCTTGACTTTGACAGACCATAGAGGTGGGTAGAAGGAAGTTTTCTTCCTCTCAGAGTCCTCAAGGGCAGAAGAGCAGAAACAAGCAGAAACAGTTATTAATAAATGCTCCACCCCTTGCTGGCCATGCAACTTTAGAGAAGTCATCCTCTCTGTTTAGGTCTCAGCCTATTTAGCTGTAAAAACAGGATAATACCATTTACTTCACAAGATTATTGTAAATTAAACAGGATAAGGTGTTAAATGTAAAGTATTATGCAATCTGGTATTCAGAGATTATATCTTATCTGCCTAGATTCCACACTGCTTTTTTTTTTTTAGAGAAAAAAAGAAAGAGAAAGAAAAAGTCGGAGAGAGAATGGAATTCTTGCTCTATTGCCCAGGCTGGAATATATCAAAAAGCTCTTTTATGCCGTCAATTATACTTAACAACAGAGACAGAAAGGAATACAGGAAGAAAATAACAGTCAACCAATATTTCATTTAGGTCTGTGAGATACTATGTAAATACTAAAGAGCAATTCACTTTCTGTTTTGTAGTCACTTTCAGAATGGGTGTATTATAAATTAACATTGCGATGTCAAAATCTCCTGCCATTATTGTGTGGGAGTCCAAATCTCTTTGTAAGTCAATAAAAACTTGTCTTACGTATCTGGGTGCTCCTATATTAGGTACGTATGTATTTATAATCATTAACTTCTGTTGTTACATTGATCTTTCTACCATTATGTAATGTCCTTCTTTGTTTCTTTTAGTCTTTATTACTATTAAAGTCTATTGTATCAGAGACAAGAGTTACAACTCCTGCTTTTTTTTTTTCTTTCTCTCCATTTAATTAGTAAATCTTCCTCCATCTGTTTATTTTAAGTCTTTGTATTTGGTCCTTTTTGTAACAGTTGTTATGTGAAGATGGTGATTCTTTTTATTCAATATTGCATGAGTGTATATGTGTTACTAATTTCTTGGGGCAGAGAACTGATATAAATCTCTATTTGATGAAGTTTTTGGCTATTTACAAAAGTTGATTACTTCTTAGGACAGTGATTGCCTCAGATTTGCAGAGGTTCAGGAAAATCACACCTCTTATTTTACCTTTTTCCATTTGTGGTTAAACCTATTGTAAATATACTGGTAAGGGTTTTAGGCCCTTCAAGAGGCCTCTGTATTTGAACAGTTTGATTATATCAATTTCATTTAAATGATTATCGTTTGTAAGACCTCAGGATAAATACCACTTTTGAGGTAGTGACTGAACAAACATGAGTTCTTGGATAGTTTCTACTAAAATGTTTCTTTTTTATCCTGTGAGTGGTCTCTGTGCCTTTTAAAATAAATTTTAAAATAAGATGATAATTAAATAATACTCAAGATATGATACTTTTATTTATAATGATTTGGTTGCCTTGATCATATTTAATGATGGTTAATAAAACCAGTGTGTGTGTGTATAATCTCAATTAGGATGAGATTGCTGTAAATGAGGCATGCCGCTATCAAGTCTGGCATGTTTTTGTTACCAAATTCTGAGTGCTGAATGCCGAATAAGAAACAGTCATGTTTTTACTCAGATTGATCCTGGATCCCCTGAGGGAATTGGCAGTTTCCCCTGGCTGGCATTGCTAAATCTTCAGTTTCTTTCTCTCTTGCTCTCCCTGTGGCCCATACTTAGGTGAGATTACTGAGAAAAATCAGTGTTATTGATGCATGCCTTGTACATGATTATAAAAGTCTCAGTACCTCTGAGAAAGATCAGAAACACATAATTAAATGCAAATAGTGTAACTTGTTTAATTTTGAGTTAATTATAGCTTCATCTAATGTCATTGATCATGGGGGTAGCACAACTTGGTGTCCGTCTCATAAAGATCATAGTGATTTGTATTTTTTCTTTTAGGCAAATTAATAGTCGAGTTTGAAGATAACACATTTTTATTTCAGAACTGGTGTTTAAGTTTCTGTTGTTAAGTTTTTAACAACAGTTTTTCTTGTGGGGGTGGGAATGGTAAGTGGTGATTAAAGTTTTGAGTTTGGATATAAGGAAGAAAAATAAACTAAGAATTTACTTAAATTTCTTCTTGGAGAAGAGGGGATTCAGCACTCTCAGAGCCTCTCCTCTGACAGTGTGCTGGTAGTTGATGAGGATGAAGATGATGTCGGTATGAACAAGAATCTGCGAGGACCAAGCATAGGTATGCTAATTACACAGAACTTAAAAGATCTGTGCATGATTATTACATTGCATTGTAGAATTGCAAAGAAGGAAATAATTTGCAATATTTAACTGAAATTTGTTTTATAGCTAAAATAACCGAGGCCCGTGGAGATTGAGAGATGTGTGTGAAGCCATTGAATGAGCTCCTGGCAGCCTGGAATCCAGATCATATTTATGCAACCTAATGCCTTCTTCTTCACTATCCTCCTTCCATGTTTATTGCTTGTACAGCAGTTATTATTGGCTTGCTAGGTGGCTACATATGATTGAGAAAAGAGGTAGGAAGACCTAATGAGAAGTTTATTTCACAATTCTGCTGAAGATGAGGGCTGCTGACAGTTAATAATAGTAGCTCATATAACATTGAGAGCTTGCTATGTCAGACACTGCAGAGAGCTTCATGTGTACTTACATGTAATCTCAAAAGAGTTTTCTGCGGTAGATAGCAGCATTATAATGCTATTTTGTAGATGCAAAGACTGAGTCTTAAATAGATGAAGTAATTTTCTAAAGATACTTATCCACTTAGTGTGGGGCATGTACTTGAACTCCTGCATATCCCATATCCCATTCTGCTTCCGTTTATTATCAGTCAGCATACAAGGGAAGGTCTTTGCACGTACCCGAAGCCCTTGTCAGCTCGCATGTCCAGTGACTACTGGACTGGAAGTTTTTTCCCACTTTTTCTTTTTTTAAGAAAAATTTTTTTTCATTATAATATGAAAGTGAGCTAATTGAATCTCAACCCGGATTTCAGGGGATTGGACTCCTTCTTGTAAAGTTTCTTCTGGAAGGCCTCCCAGCTCCTAGACAGGGAGGAATGGGGTTAGCTTGCTATTACTTTGTCTTCGGGATTTTAAGTTTTTACCTCCTGGTTAGTGGTTTATCAGCCTTCTCGGAAACAGCATAATAACAGTCGTTTGAAGATTGATGGCAAGTGAGCAGAGTTCCCTGATCTACCTTTGCTTTGGACGTTGGAACACTTGCCCACCTCCTGCCTTTCCTCATTTTCCTCTGTCTTCATGATTTCTCAGAGGTCACTTACCGATTCAGCAACCTCACCTGGCTGTTCTTTCATTCCCTGGGATATCAATTTTCTGGGCTGGGTTTAGAGCAGTGAGGCATACTTTATTCTTCTACCCATTGTGGCCTCTAATTCATTTTAACACTATTTGTATGCTTTTCTCATCTGAAGAAGACGGTCACATCCAGGTTCTCAATGTGAGGATGAAAAGTCACTGGTAATCTTTGTTTTGGGTCTCCTTATTGATTAGGGCTATCGTCTTGTCACACTGATTAAATCTCAGAAGGGTGTATATGTAGGGAGTGGAATCTACTTGTTCCCACTGAGTTCGGAAACAAGGAGGATATTGTGAGCAAAGGTTTATTCAATGATTTTTCTTCCTCGTCTTTTTCTTTTTCTATGTATCATTTGCTCGGGCAAGTGCCAATAAAAAAATCACAGTTCAGGCCTCTAGGATTTTAGAGCAAATCTGTGGCCTTTCTGCAGATAATGATGCTTCTTTTGAGAAACAGTTCCTGGCTTTTGGCTTTGCTAGAAACTGAACACCTCATCATGACATATCAGGTGACCATGTGGCTGAGTTTCCCATCATGCATTGGGTGTTGTCTGACCTATTTAGCCATAGGTTGGGAACAAGCAGCAGCTATCTGTTATCAAGTGAAAATGGTACATAAGAGACCAAGCTCAGGCAGGTCCAGAAAATGTAAGTAAGTTAACGAGCTGGTGGCTCACACTCCTTTGATGCCAGCTTCTTTTCATCGTCTCCTCCCTCAGTCCATGTGTATGGACTCCTGAGATATTCTGTATGACCCTTTGAGTGAAGAAGAAAACTTGAGCCTGGTTTATAAATGGGTCCAGATGATACGAAAGTGCCACTCAAAAGTAGACACTGAGACACTAAAGCCCACAGAAGGCTCACAATGAAGGACAGTGGTGAAGGGAAATCTTCCCAGTGGCCAGAACTTCTGTGCGTTGTATTTTGTTGCCCACCATGTCTGCAGTAGGAGATGGCCAGACATAAAGATCTACATTGATTAATGGGCAGTGGCTATTTTTTTTTGGGAGTGGGGATGGAGTCTGGCTCTGTTGCCCAGGCTGGAGTACAGTGGCATGATCTCGGCTCACTGCAACCTCTGCCTCCCAGGTTCAAACGATTCTTCAGCCTCACCCTCCCAGGTAGTTGGGATTATAGGTGCATGCCACCATGCCTGGCTAACTTTTGTACGGTTGCTAATGTTTTATCTTGGTGGTCAGAGACCTGGAACAAACAGGATGTGAAGACTGGTGACAAGAAAGTCTAGGAAAGAGGTGTGTGTGGAGATCTCTCTGAATGGCCTAAAACTGTGCGGATTGAGTGCCATGACAATGCCTGTTAAAGGGTATCTACTGCAAAGGATACTTACTAGTGAGGTGGACGGAACTACATGCTCTGTTCCTGTCAGTCGGCCTCTGTATTCAGCCATGTTGGGGCTTAGTCGGTGGACCCATGAAAAGGTGGCTGTGTTGGCAAGGTTGGGAGCTCTTCATGGGTTCTACAATAAGGTCTTTCCCTTAACAAGACTCACCTGGCTATCGTTATTGGTTGAGTGCCTAATCTGCCAACTGCAGAGTCCAACACTGAGTCCCTGATATGGCACCATTCACTGAGGGAACCAGTCAGCCATCTGCTGGTGGTTGATTATATTGGACCTCTTCCATTATGGAGAGGGCAAAGATACATTCTTACAGGGGTAGTAGCATGTTCTGCATATGGATTTGCTTTCCCTACCTATAATACTTCTGCCAGCACAACCGTCTGTGGACTCACATAAAACTGTATTCACTGTTAGGGCATTCTGCATTGTATTGCTTCTGATCAAAGAATTCCTTCTCTAGCAAAGAAGGTGTAGCTGTGGGCTCATGCCCTTGGACATAACTAGTCTTGCCCCATACCCCATGACCGGAAAGTGGCTGACCAACTTGAAAGGTACAATGGCTTAATGAATGCTCCTAATGCCAATTGAAAGGCACCACCATGAAGGGATGGGTTTCTGTTTTACAAGCTGTAGGATACACTTTGAATCTGAGACCATTCCATGTGCTGTCTAATAGCCAGGATTCATGGCTCTGGGATTCAAGGGGTAAGTGAGAGTAGCTTTGCTCATTGTTATATCTAATAACTCACTTGCAGATCTTTTATTTCCTTTCTTGGAAATACCGAGCTTTGCCGAGCTCTGGAGTGGAGACCTTGGACTTCAGGGGAATTGTGTTTCCACTAGAGGACACAACAGTAGTCCTGTGAAATTGGAAGATTGGTGCCTTCTTGGCCATTTTGCAGTTCTTATGCTACTGAACGAATACATACTCAGAAAGAGGGCTGATTTACTCACTGAAGTAATTGATACTGGTAACCAAGGAGAAATTGGAGTTTTGATAAACTGGTATCAAAGAGGCAATATCTGAAATTCAGGGGATTCTCTGGACACTGCTTAGTACTTCCATCCCCAACAGTAAAGGTGATTAGAAAATAATATCAGCCAAAAGAAAAAACAAACAAACAAAACCAAAAAAGAAAATATAGGGCAAATGATTAGGCCTAAAAAAAAAAAAAAAAAAGGAAGAAAATAATATCAGCCAAAAAAGGGCAGGATGATTAATGGCTCAAATATTTCAAGAAGGAAGATTTGGGTCACTCCACCAGGTAAAGAATTCAGAGCAGCTGAGGTTGTTTCATCTCTGGAGCTTTGATCTTGGTTTTCTTTTTAATATCCTCCAGGTCTGTGCTTAATTTTGGGGTACATTAATATGGTTATAATACCTTTTTAATGATTTGTCTATTCTAATATCTGTGCCAATTCTGGGTCAGTTCTGATTCACTAATTTTTCTTCTCATTATGGGATTACTTTTTCTTATTTTTACATGTAATTTTTGATAAGATGCCAAACATTGTAAATTTTACCTTTTTGGTAGCTGGATATTTTCGTGTTCTTATAAATATTCTCGAGCTTTGTTCTGGTATGCAGTTAAATTACTTGGAAACAGTTTGGTTCTTTTCAGCATGACTGGAGCCATGCTCAGTCAAGGGCTAATTATTCCCTGCTACCAAGGCAAGATCCTTCTGTGTGCTATGCTCAGTGCCCCATCAGTCACCAAGTTTTCATGTCTTCCTGGTAAGAATAGGCATTATTTCCAGTCCTGAGTTAGCTGTGGGTACCGTTACTTCATTCTTTTGAGGTCATTCTTTACCCAGCTTTGGTTAGTTTCCTCACAGATGTGCCCTGATCAATGCTCAGCTGAATACTGTAATTACTCCTTTCTCAGGTACTCTGTCTTACAAACTCTAGCAAGCCTTGGTTTTCTCAAATTCTTAACCCTGTCTTCTAAGTGCAGAGTCTTGTGGACTGACTGCCTGCCCAACTGCAGCCAAGTCGGGACTGAGAAAGCAGGAAGCTGGGGCATTTGTAAGGCCCACTTCATTTGTTTTCCATCTCAGGGGTCACTCTTCTACATTGTGTTGTATTCAGTGTCTTGAAAAATTATTGTTTTATATGTTCTGCCTGTTTTTTTGTTTGTTTCATGTGGGAGCTTTTTACATTATTTCTGAAACCATGTATTTGTATAACATTGAATTGGGTAAGATTAAACAAAAAAATATTGATTATTTAGAAAGTTAAAAGATTTCTGCATAATGGGGGCCTATTGTTAGTTATTTAGAATCACTTCTTAATCACAGCAAGATACTTTGTTTTATTGAAGATTTGTTTCCCTCTAGATTTCCTCCTTATTAAATAGTAGAACATGGAGAAGAGAGAACAGATAAGATCGGGCCAGTTGCTTCTGCAGGTTTGTGTCCGTAGAGAAGCTGGTGAAGAATTCCAAAAGGTAATTGAGAAGTCCAGGAGTAGAGTTTTCTCAGCACCAAAAGAATCATTTGTAAATAAATCCAGGATGAGAAAAGTGAAGAATCAAAAGAAGCTTTTGAAGCACGATATTCCTAAGGTCGTGTTTTAAGGATAAGTTTCTGTGTTAGTTTTTTATTGATTTGAGATCTTCATAATGCATGTTAGAAAATTTATCAGGCTGAAAGAGTTGATCCTAAAATGCTGCAGAAAAGTTGGATGTGAAATGGGAAAGAAAACTAACTTTCATGAGATGCTTCATAAAATCTATTTCAATTCAGGGTGAAATTGCAAAACTGTGTGCCAGTGCGTTTTTGATGGACATTCTGGCTATTTGTGTGAGTCTTCCGCACTGAGGTTTTATTTATTGGGCTTCTTTCTGCTTGACTCTAGGCCAGGTGGTTTACATATGTTATTCATCTTGTCCTTCTGACAAATCCTTTGAGGTATGTGGTGTTAATCTTATTTTAAAGATGAAGATTTCAAGGCTTATAGGGTTTAGGTAGTTGACTTAAGGTTGCTGGTAGTAAGCAGGGATTATGGCTGGGTCTTTGACTTCTAGGCAAGTATTCTTAACACCTCATCACACACATGAGCTGCTTTTTCTGAAGGTAGTAGATGGAGATTTCTTTCCTTGAGTAAAAGGGCAAAAAGGAAGAACTTAAAGTAGTTTTTCGAAGTAGTTTCTTCTGGTCATCAAATTAACAGAAAAAGGGAAGTATAGACGGAGTAACCTGTCTAACCTAGGTTTTGTGTTTTCATTATTATTCTGACTAATTTCTGTTGAAGTAAGCACAGTTATTTTGTTGAAAGACCACACGTGTTTCTAAATAAAATAGTTACATAATTTTAAGTGCATATTTTAATCAGTTATTTATACATTCTTTTAAATGAGTCATAGATTATCATAGATTTTTTTATTAGCTGGTACGTGGAATCACAATGTTAATATTAGAAAAAAGATTCAGGGCTGGGTGCGGTAACTCATGCCCGTAATCCCAGGACTTTGGGGAGGCCGAGGCAGATGCGTTACAAGGTCAGGAGATCGTGACCATCCTGGCCCACGTGGTGAAACCCCATCTCTACGAAAAATAGAAAAAGTCGCTGGGCAGGGTGGCATGTGCTTGTAATCCCAGCTACTCAGGAGGCAGGAGAATTGCTTGAACCTGGGAGGTGGAGGTTGTAGTGAGCTGAGATCGCGCCACTGCACTCCAGCCTGGGGACAGAGCTACTCTGTCTCAAAGGAAAACACAAAAAAGAAAAAAAGATTCAGCGGACCCTTTCCCCAAATAAAATCATGTGACTCTAAAGAACAATTTAAATAACGCTATAAAAATAGAGTTATCAGGAGAGGGAGTGGTGGCCACCAATATTTGCCATTTTTTCTTGGTGGGGGTTTGTAGGAATAGAATATAGTCAATTCCTCTATTTATTTATTTGTTTAAACCTGTTGCTGTTGTGTTATTAAGAATGTAAAATAATGAGATGCCTGTTTTTTTTTTTTGGTGGAGTCTCACTTTTTTGCCTAGACGGTGGTGCAATCTCGGCTCATTACAACCGTCACCTCCCAGGTTCAAGCGATTCTTCTGCCTCAGCTTCCTGAGTAGCAGGGACTACAGGCATTTGCCACCATGCCCGATTAATTTTTGTATTTTTAGTAGAAACGGGTTTTTACCCCATTGGTCAGGCTGGTGTCAAACTCCTGACCTCAGGTGATCCACCTGCCTTGGCCTCCCAAAGTGTTGGAATTACAGGCATGAACCACTGTACCCAGCCCAAGATAGCTCTTAAGAAATATGGCAATAGCTCAGGGTTCTTATACCTGAGTATGTTCTGTTGTTCCTGAAATAAATTAACATATGCATAGTACTTAAGTTATTACCATTTGGATACATAGAAGTTTACTAAGGAAAGAAGTTTAGTGTGTGTCATGTAAACAGTATTATTATTCTAAGTAATGTCTGAAGTATACAGCCAAAGTTGAGAAAGTTTTTGAACTAACAAAAATATATTGTCATTGGTTATGAAAGTGAAATTGGTACTGTGTGTAATTTACAAATATGTAAAGTACACAAATTATATATAGTTTGTATACTTTAGGAAATTCAAAATTTAAGAAATTGAAAATCTGCTACTACCTTTTAGTTTTTTTTCCAGTTCTAAGTGAATGTCACTTTATATAACTGCATTGGTGGTGTGTTCTCCTCTATATAAAAATAAACAGGTAAATAAAATCCAGTGTCACATCCTTGACAAGAACACTGTTTTGTTGCTGACATATGGTTAGTCATTAGTTGTATTCAGTACCATACCTTCCTCATTTAACAGCACCATCTGTTAAAACTGTGGCTGATACCAGTAGAGAGGAAGCCAATTATTTCTGAGTTTGGGAGCATGGGATAAATGAGAATACGTCTGAAGTTGCCCGCAGTCAAGTCCTTCACAACTGGTGTAGTCAAACAATTGGAGGTAGTGCTGCCTTGGGAAACCAGGTCAGGAAAGAACATGACAATGCTTGTTTGGCGTCTTTATTTACTCTTAGCAAGGGTGATGTGTTATAAAATTAAATAACACATAATTAAGTTATTCAAAAAGATTTGCATGATATGCTTTGTTTTTAATGCTCTCAAACTGTTGGTGTTTGTGGTTTGTGACTGCAGCTGGCCTCTAATAGGAGTTGGTAAAGGTCTTTTCACCATGAGGCAAAACCTTCACAGGGATGATTGTTTTCATAGGCTTTTTTGGATTTGGGACAGTATTGTACTAATAGAATTAAGCATGAAATTATTAGACATTTATCATTGATTTCTTTTCATGTCTGTTTCCTTATCTGTGTCATGAATGCTTTGGACTGCACATAGTGGATTATAGCAGAATTACTGGCCTTGGAGGGACATTGGATTTTTCATAACAAAAATATGGTGTGTGTGGTGGCAGCAAGTATGTGTTTTGCTATTTCCACGTGGATTCTTGGAACATCTTCTTAATTTTTTTATTAGTAGTAGTATTATTACTGATGGACTCTCACTTTGTTGCTCAGGCTGGAATGCAGTGGCATGATACTGACTCACTGCAACCTCC
Organism: Cheracebus regulus; assembly: GCA_963574635.1. NCBI lineage: Eukaryota > Metazoa > Chordata > Mammalia > Primates > Pitheciidae > Cheracebus > Cheracebus regulus. The sequence continues at coordinate 108,753 of CAUYQU010008206.1, read as the reverse complement.
GCCTCCCAGGTTCAAGTGATTCTCCTGCCTCAGCCTCCCGAGTAGCTGGGATTACAGGCATGCACCACCACACCCAGCTAATTTTTCTAGTTTTAGTAGACATGGGGTTTTACCATATTGGCTAGGCTGGTCTCAAACTCCTGACCTCAAGTGATCTGCCTACCTCAGCCTCCCAAAGTTTATTATTGTTATTATTCATCTTTATGTTCTCCTTAATATTGGGATCATATTCTGCAAAAGGAAGCATGATATATGTGATGTTTTCTTTTTCCAGAGGTTTGTCTTTGGAAAATTTTACTTATTTTTTAAGTTTTATTTTTAGTTCAGGGGTACAAGTTTAAGTGTATTACATAGGTAAACTTGTGTCATGAAGGTTTGTTGTACATATTCTTTCATAGGTATTAAGCCTAGGATCCATTAGTTATTTTTCCTGATCATCTCCCTCCTCCCACCCTCTACCCAGTGTGTGCTGTTCCCCTCTATGTGTCCATGTGTTCTCATCATTTAGCTCCCACTTATAAGAGAACATGCAGTATTTGGTTTTCTGTTCCTGTATCAAGTTTGCTAAGAATAATGGCCTCCAGCTCTATCCACATTCCTGCAAAGGGCATGGTCTTGTTCTTTTTTAGGGCTGCATAGTATTCCATGGTGTATATGTAACACATTTTCTTTGTCCAGTCTACCAGTAATGGGATTGCTGGGTTGAATGGTATTTCTGTGTTCAGGTCTTGGAGGAATCAGCACACTGTTTTCTACAATGGCTGAACCAATTTACACTCCTACCAATATTGTATAAGCTTTTCCTTTTTCTCCCTAACCTTGCCAGCATCTGTTATTTTTTGACTTTTTAATAGCCATTCTGACTGGTGTGAAACACATTGTTTTTTGTGTGTATTTGTTTGTTTTAAGTAGTAACAACTTTGAAATTATGTGTGGTGCTGTTTTTGTCCAGTCTTCCCTCTCCTCTTCCCTCCCGCCCTAAGTTTTCATAGGACCAGTAACTAACCCATATCAGGCCAGACATTTTCTTCCATCCTTTCCTTCCTCTTCTCTTCTTTTCCTTTCTGTAAGTAAACCTTATCCAAGTGAGGAAACAAACCTTAATAAAATGTAAAAGGTAGGGAGACAATGGCAACAAAATTCTAGTTTAGGGTAAAATCTAATTCTTGAGTAATTCTTTCAGAAAAGGTCTGGGTGGTAAATTCTCTGTGCTCTTGCATAACTGAAAATATTTCATACTTGTTGGAATGACTCTAGTTTTTGAAAGTTTATGATATTTTTTAGATATAGGATCTTGAACCTGGGCTTATGTGATCTTCCTGTCTCAGCCTCCCAAATAGCTTGGACTACGTAGGTGCACACTACCACGCCTGACTTGAGTGGGTCTAAATGTTTAGATTTAAAGTCATTTTCCCTCAGAACTTTGAGGCATTCTTTCCTTTAGAATTCATTGTAATAGTTAAGAAGTCTGGTGGCAATCTGTTTTCTTTCTCTCAAAAGGCACCTTTTGTTTTTCATTTTTCAAAAACTTTTAGGCCTTTATTTTTAACCTTAGTCATCTAAATAGCAGGACATTCCTGGTATGAATGTGTATTTAGATACTTCATGCTTAGGGCCCTAGGGATTCTGTCAGTCTGAGTTTTTGTGTCTTAGCCCTGGAAAGGTTTTGATTTTGTCCTTAATTTCTATACCTTCATTTTCTTTATGTTCTCTATTTCTGGCAATCCTGTTATAAATGGCAGCTTTGGGGACTGGTCCTCTATGCATTTTACTTTTCTCTCATATTTTCTGTTTGTCTTCCTGCTTTGCTTTCTTGACAGTGGTACACTCAAATACAAAGGATGACAGTTAATTTTAGTGCATATTTAACAATCAGTTTACTGTACCTGCAGACATCCATGTTCAGCATTCCATGTTTTTATGCAGAGTATATATATATTTTTGATCGTGCGTGTATATATATAGATGTAATATTAATTTTATATGCTAACTTGACTGCCACTTTATCATTAATAACTTTTGGCCTCATCTTTCATTCTTCTCTGAAACTTCCCCACATGTTTCTGTTGTAGATTGCATTCTTGTGACTATTTAACTGTCCTTTGCTTTCTTTGCCTCCATTCTGGGGAAAGAAAGTGCTTTAGTTCACATCCACCTACTCTAGAATAATTTTCAAGTTGTGACCATCTCATCATTTTGCCTTAGTGTAGAGGAGAGTTACAGGGAAGCTACACTGCTTCTTGATAATCTATATTAGTTAATATAATGCACAGTTAATTGTTCCTGGTACCTCCCGGATTAGGAGGTCTTTAGATAACTTCAGAGAGAGCAAATTAAAGATGATTTTATTTATTTTTTGTTTTGTTTTATTTTATTTTACTTTTTTGAGATGGAGTTTTGCTGTTGTTGCTCCAGCTGGAATGCAATGGTGTGATCTCGGCTCACTGCAACCTCTGCCTCCTGGTTTGAAGTGATTCTTCTGTCTCAGTCTCCCAAGTAGCTGAGACCACAGGAGCGCTCACCACACCCGGCTAATATTTTCTATTTTTAGTAGAGACAAAGTTTCACCATGTTGTCCAGGCTGGTCTTGAACTCCTGACCTCAGGTGATCCACCCGCCTCAGCCTACCAAAGTGCTGGGATTACAGATGCTTTTAAGATGACGTTGTCATTTTTCAGGAGGCTAACTCTATTATTGGTATAGGATAGATGGGGAAGATTTTACCTGTGACCCAGAATGAACATGTTTATTATGTATTTCAGTTTAAAATTAATAATGTATGTAAGCAAGACACTGGTGTTTACTATTACTATTACGCTTTTGGATAAAACTAAGATTATTAAAAACTTGAAAGAATTGATACATATTATTTTACATGTTTATGGGTATGTGTGATATTTTGTTATGTGCATAAAATGCATAAAGGCTGAGTCAGTATTTGGGGTGTTCATTGCCATAAGCATTTATCATTTCTGTGTATTGGGAACATTTCAGGTCCTCTCTTCTAGTTTTATATTTGAAATACGCAATATATTGTTGCTAACTATGGTCACCCTACTCTGCTGTCCAACATTAGAACCTTCCTTGTATGTAACTGTGTTTGTACCTATTAACCAGCCTCTCGTCATCCCTTGTCGTCTTCTGCACATCCCCTTTCCAGCTGCAATTTGTTACTCTATTCTCTACCTCCATGAAGTCAGTGCTTTTAGCTCTCACATGAGTGACAACATGCAAAATTCATCTTTCTTTGCCTAGCTTATTTCACTTAACATAATGATTTCCAGTTCCATTCATGTTGCTGCAAATGATATGAGTTTGTTCTTTATGGCCAAATAGCATTTCATTGTATATATGTACCATATTTTCTTTATCCATTTTTCTGTGATAGGCACTTAGGTTGATTCCATTCTTTGCTGTTATGAATAGTGTTGCAGTGAGCATGGAAGTGCAGGTATCCCTTTGATAAACTGATTTTTTTCTTTCCTTTGGATCCAGCAGCCGTGGGACTGCCGGCTCATATGGTAGTTCTATTTTTAGTTTTTTTGAGAAATCTCAATACTGTTTTCCATAATGGTTGTACTAATTTGCATTACCACCAGCAGTGAATAAGAGTTCCGTTTTCTCTGCATCCTTATTAGCATCTGTTATTTTTTGTCTTTTTAATAATAGCCATTCTAACTGGGTTGATATCACATTGTGGTTTTGATTTATATTTCCGTGAAGATTAATATACCTGTTGTCCATTTGTATTTTTTTTTTTTTTTGAGAAATGTCTATTCACATCCTTTGGCTGTTTCTTAGATTTTTTTTTTTTTTGCTTTTGAATTATTTGAGTTCCTTATATATTGTGTTTCTTAATTCTTTGTCGGAGGAATAGCTTGCTAGGATTTTCTTCCTTTTGTAGATTGTCTCTTCACTTTGTTGACTGTTTTCTTGCTGTGCAGAAGTGTTTTAGCTTGATGTAAACCCGTTTGTCTGCTTTTTCTTTTGTTGTCTGTGCTTTTGAGGTATTAGTGATAAAATCTTTGCCTAGACCAGTGTCCTGAAGTGTTTTCCCTATGTAAAATCACTTTTTTGAATGTATAATTTATTCATATGGCACAAAATTCAAAGGGAACCAAAAGGCATACAGTAATTAATAAGACTCCATCCATCTGCCATCTGCTCCAGCTAAGTATTTGTGAAGAAACTCATTGTTACAGTTTCTACACACACACACACACACACACACACACACACACACACACACACACACGATATGGATTTATAAGAATAAATGTAGACATACACGTATATACACATGTGTAATGTTTTTTTGCCTCCTTTTACATAAAATGTAGCATATAATACACATGATATTCATTTAACTATTTAGGTTGATGCAAAATAATTGTAGTTCATATATGATTTGGTTACCTTGTTTTATCAATTAATCACAAAATTTCTTTTTTTTTTTTTTTTTTGAGATGGAGTCTCGCTCTGTCACCCAGGCTGGAGTGCATTGGCATGATCTCAGCTCACTGCAACTTCCACCTTCCGAGTTTAAGTGATTCTTCTGCTTTGGCCTCCCAAATAACTGGGATTATGGGCATGTGCCACCACACCTGGCTGATTTTTGTATTTCCAGTAGAGACAGTGTTTCACCATGCTGGCCAGGCTGGTCTCGAATTCCTAGTCTCAAGTGATCTGCCCACCTTGGCCTTCTGAAGTGCTGGGATTACAGGTGTGAGCCACCATGCCTGGCTGTGACAAAATTTCTTATTTTATTTTTTGAAGTAGTAGTATATTCCATTTTAAGGATATAGGATATTTATATATAAGAAATATTTATATATTTACATATAAAATAGATATTTAACCAGTCTCTTTATTCTAGACGTTTATGTTGTTTCTTTTCTTGGCTTCTGCTAATAACAAAACTGCTACAGTGATGCCCATGTCTGTGTATTTATGTATCATTTTGCATATGCATAAATATATTTTTAGACTATCTGGAAGTGTAATTACTGGATTAAAAGTTGCATACATTTCTAATTTTGATAGATATTACCTAATTGCCTTGTGTAGAGATTATATTAATTCATACTCCCTTTAACAATATATGTGCTTTCTAGTTTCCCCAGAGCCTTGCCAACTTAGTTTTGGATATCATGAGTTTTTTTGATTCTTGCCAATCTGATGAGTAAAAAATGGTATCTCAGTGTATTTTAGTTCGCATTTCTCATAAGAATGATTTTTGTTTCCTTTTCTATGACCTATCCGTATTTCTTTGTCTTTTTTTTTTTTTTTTTTTTCTTATAGGCACGCAGGCCTGGCCTGCATGAAACTGCAGGCGTCCTTTGTCATTTTTCTGTTGTGTGAGGCTTACTGATTTGTAGGCACTCTCCATTTGGGAAATTAACCCTTCATAATAGGATTTCCAGATTTTTCCCCCTTTGCTATGTGTTTATGTTGTTTATGGTTGTTCTTGCCATGAAGAAAGTAATTATTTTTTACATAATTCATTTTATCAGTGTTTTCTTTTACTGCAAGATGATGATGGTAATTCTCTGTTTCTGCTTTTACTTTAATGGTTTTGTTTTCTTACATTTAAATCTTTGAGTTACATGAAATTTGTTTTGATTTTTGCATCCTTCCCCTGGATGACTAGCCATTTCTCCGATACCGTTCATTAATTTATCTTTTCTCCTCTAATTCGAATGCACCTATCACAAGCTAACTTGTTAAATGTATTTGTATCCTTTTTCTCATATTTAGGAGTTATGTTTGTTTAGTATGAAAAAGTTTAAACGTACTCACAAATAGAAAGCAAGATCCCTATACTTATAACAGATTCAGTAATTAAGATTTATCTTTTTTCCTTTTATTTATATTTTTTGCTGAAGAATTTTAAAGCAATCACAGATAACATGGCATTTGCCTCTTAATAGTTCTGAGTGTAGCTTTAAGAATTATGGACTTTTAAAAGATAGTTAATTATTTGACTTTTAATATGGCCAGGAGCAGTGGCTCATGCCTATAATCCCCGCACTTTGATTGGCTGAGGTGGGTGGTCACTTACCCAGGAGTTCAAGACTTGCGTGGGCAACACGGCGAAACCCTAACACTACCCGCCCCCCCCCCCCCCCCCCACACACACACACACACACTACAAAAATTAGCTGGGCATGGTGGTGGGCATTTAGTTACTCTAGAGTAACTACTAGAGTAAAACTAGTACTAATAAAGTAAAACTACTGAGTTACTCTAGAGTAACCAAACGCCCACCACCATGCCCAGCTAATTTTTGTTTTGTGTGTGTGTGTGTGTGTGTGTGTGTGTGTGTGTGTTTAATTTTAGTTACTCTAGAGGCTTAGGCCAGAGAATCACCGGAGTGCACAGAGTTGAGGCTGCTTCGAGCTGTGATTGCACCACAGCATTCCAGCCTGGGTGAGTGAAATCCTGTCTCAAAAAAAAAAAAAAAGAGCTTTTGTTTCGAATTAAAGAGAAAAACTACTGGGGGCTTAACAGTTGATGTCTGTGCTTTTACTGGTACTCAGTTGCTGGAGGTAATATATTAGTCCTTTAACTGCTTAGTGTTGTGTTGTCAGGAAGCTTTCTCTCTGAACTTGCTTTTAAGGGAGATGTGCCTCTCTATACCATGGTATTAGAATGTTTTGTTAATGTAGGGGTGTCTAGATGATTTTCCTAGGGGGCCACCTAATGAGCAGTCTGTGTGTAGGCGGTATGAATAGTAAAATTGTGAGCAGTGGTTAAGTATAGCCAAATGTATGGATGGGACCTAGGGAATAATACAGAAGCACTTCAAATGTAGCTTAATCTATTTTTGAAAGTGTGCATAAGGCTTAATGTTAGGAATTGATAACATTTTGATCAACTTCATGACTGCATTCTTGAGAATAAGTGTGTCCAGACATATGTCCTATTTGATTCTAGAATTATACCATTAAAATTTGTGCTCAGTTTTCATTTTATCAGTTCCTTTTTTTTTTTGAGACAGAGTCTGGCTGTGTTACCCAGGCTGGAGGGCAGTGGCGCAGTCTTGACTCATTCTAGCCTCGACCTCCGAGGCTCAAGTTATCTCCTGCCTCAGCCTCCCAAGTAGCTGGGACCACAGCCACATGCCACAAACGCCCACCTAATTTTTGTATTTTTTGTAGAGATGGGGTTTTGCCATGTTCCCAGGCTGGTCTGGAGTCGTGAGCTCAAGCATTCCACTCTGCTCAGCCTCCCAAAGTGCTGGGATTACAGGTGTGAGACATTGTACCTGGTGATTTTTTCAGTTTCATATGAGAAATATATGATTTTGACAGGTACAAATATTTTACATAACTATGAATTTCAGTTTAGATTATATTTGTCAGTTAGATTCCATGGATAGTATCTTTCCTTTCATTTTAATCTATTAGAGGTAAGCTACCCTCATACCACTTGTTATTGATAATTCAGGTGTATCATCAGATTTATACTCCAGAGGTAACTTCAGAAACTTAAAACATGGTTCACATTCTTGTACATCTATAAAACTCTTTTGAAAATAAGAAAGCCAAAGATTGCAAGGTTTAATTAGGAATAAATTCAGGAGATCTGTTGTACAATATATTGTATTCTTAAAAAGTGTTCTTATCACAAAAATAACTATGTGAGGTAATTCATACTTCAGCTAGCTAGAGTTAGTCATTCTACACTGTATACAGACTTCTAAATATTATGTTGTATATGATAAATACAATTCTACCTTCTATTAAAAAAAATGAGAAATCCTTTTTGCCAAATAGCCCTAATAATCACCAGATGGTCACCAAATACCTTGCAGCACTATAAAATAAATAGGCATTTCATTTATCATTTGCATAATTTATCCAATTTGACTGGCGATTCTTTCTTTTTTGAACAAATCGCAATCCCTTAATTTTCTCCAGTTTTATTGTGTGTCTATGCCTTTTTACAACCTGGTGAATCCCATACGTATTTGACTGGTTAGGTCTTCCAGAGCCCTGCAATTCCAAAAATGATTTAATGAAGCACTTGTTTGTGAATTCACTAGCCAGTCATTTGATTGAGTTAAAATGAAGTTTCTGTATTTTGCTTCTATATTTTAAATATCCCCCTAATTTCTGTATGTATTCAACTGACTTGGAAAGGTTATAGCACCATCTCTTAATGAAAGATTTTAGTGGAAAGCTAACTCACACCTCTCTTCTTTGACTTGAGTAAACTGTTGGAATCTACTTTTGTCTGTTCAGTATGCAAATTATCTGTGCAAGTGATGTTTAGATGAAACTCATGTTTAGATAGAATTTCTCAGTTTTCTTCTTGTAGGTTCTCAGTCCTATTATTGGTTCTTATGTGTTGGTTAAATGGGTAAACAAGGTTTGGGCCGAAAACCTTATTTTCCACTATACAAAGCCATAGCTTTTACTGGAGAAAAAAAGTCACCTTAATCTTTTGGAGGGAAATGATGAAATCCAGAATAGTCATAACAAAACAATATGTATTTAACAAGATAACTAAAAGACTTTCTATTTTTATAAATTTAGCATTCTTTTAAAATGAATTTAGAATTATTGAAAATATTATAAATTCTTAAAGAATTTAAATGTACCATTTGTAAAGCTTCTACAATATGCGGGATCTGCCCTTGTAGTGACTTTGCATGTATCATCTTTAATCTTCACAACAAATCTACAAAGTAAATATTATCCACATAAGGTAGATGAGAGAGGTAAAGCTCCAGAGGTTAAGTATCTTGGCTAATGCCACAGAGCTAATATGTGATGGAGTGAGGATTTGAAGCTACGTTTCTGAATATAATGCTCTTTCTTACTTCTGGACATTTGATGGTATCTGTTGAATTCTTGAAAGACGAGAAGACTCGCACACTTATTTACTGGGCCTATATTTCCTGTCTAACACCTAATTTTTTTTTTCTGTAAGGATTTAGACTTCCTACTAGGTGCATTTTTTTTCTGTAAATTATTTTTGAACACTTTTCAACTTGACATTGACTAGGTAGCATGGAATGCTGCTACAGGCGCCTCTCTGTCCCTGCCGTAGCGTCTCCTGTTACTTACATCTTACCTTAGTATGGTATGGTTGTTGCAGTTAATGAACCAATATTAATACATTATTATTGAAGTCCATGGCTCGTTCAGATTTTGTTTTTATCCAATGTTCCTTTTCTGTTCCAGGATATTATATTTACTTGTCGTGTCTCCTTAGGGTCCTCTTGCTACGGCGGTTTCTCAGACTTCGTTTTTTTTCCCCTAAAGCCTTTCCACTCTACCTTACTGCTTCCTCAAATTTACCATTTACATTTAAGTACAATTGTAATTTGTTACTGATTACCTTGACATGTTTTGGTTGTTGTTTTTCAAAGAACTTTGCTACTACATACCTTGACTTTTGTTTTTTGGTGAGATGGAGTCTTGGTCTGTCGCCTAGGCTGGAGAGCAGTGGCATGGTCTTGGCTCACGGCAATCTCTGCCTCCCGGGTTCAAGCAATTCTTCTCCCTTAGCCTCCTGAGGAGCTGGTATTACAGGCATGTGCCACCACGCCTGGCTAATTTTTGTATTTTTGGTAGAGACGGGGGTTTCACCATTTTGGTCAGGCTGGTCTTGAATTCCTGACCTCCTGATCCGCCTGCCTTGGCTTCCCAAAGTGCTGGAATTACAGATGTGAGCCACTGTGCTTGGCATATCCTGTCATTTTTAAGGAGCTCAGGTTATTATGTATTATAGGATGTTCCTCTGTTAGAATTTGTGTAGTGTTTTTCTCATGATCAGCCTGGGATATGGGTTATTGAGATGAAGACCACACAAGTATGCTGCCATTTCACCACATCATATCCTGGGTATATATTGTCAACATGATTTATGACTGTTGATGTTAAACTGAAACCTGACAGAAGCAGTGTTTGTCAGGTTTCTCCACGGTGAAGTTACTTTCTTCTTCCCTCCTTTCCATACTGGAAGTCATTACATGAGCTTGCACTCACTGCAGGAGTGGAGAGTTGTGCTCCCCCTGTTTTAGAGTGGTATATCTACATAGTTTATTTGGAATTCTTCTGCACAGGAGATTTGTCTGTTCTCTTGCATTTATTAATTTATTCAATACTTTATTCATATCACTGTGGAAGAATGGACATTTACTTTTTACTCTGGGCTATAATTCAATACTACTTTATTTATCTTGTTGCTTACATTGATCTAGCTTTGGCCATTGGGAGGGGACCCTGTCAGTCACTCCTGTATCAGTCACTCCTGTGTCCCTTTGCATACCTCAGTTTTTTTTTGAGCCCTTTTTGGCATTGTAAGATGCTCCAGGCTCATCCTGTATATTTCCCACCCCAGTCCTAGAATCAGCCATTTCTCCAAGACGCTTTGACACCTTTTGTTGGAGAGCGTTGTTAGAAAGCAGAAAGCAACATCTGGGTGCTGGTGTGCTTATTACTGAGGTGTCATTTCTTTTTATTTTTTAATTTTTTAAAGACAAGGTTTCACCATGTTGGTCAGGCTGGTCTTGAACTCCCGACCTCAGGTGATCCACCGCCTTGGCCTCCAAAGTGCTTGGATTATAGGCATGAGCCACCACGACCGGCCGGTGTCATTTCTTTTAGACTCTCCCAGTGTCAGGGAGAAATATGTATATACTAATCTTTAGTATATATATATATGTAAAAATACTTGTATATGCGTCTTTATGAAGTTAAACATGAGTTCTTACTGATGTTTCCAACTCTAATTTATTAAACTCCTAATATTTAAGTGATTTTAAAAATACTTTTAAAGTTTCTGGCAGTTTTATCCTTTACCTTTTTCTTTTGTTTAGCCTTGCTTCTATATTTAGGTGAACTCTATTCACTCTCACTTGTATCATATAAGGACTTTTCAATTCCTGAATTATTTTAATTCTTCCTTGGGTTGTCTAATTTTTTTATACACAAGTTTCCTCTGCCCCAAGGAAAAAATTCTTCATGTTTACTATATTTTCTAACTTCTTACTTGTATGTTTGAACAGTATTTTTTAAAAACTAAGAATTGGATCCTCTCAGTGAGATATTTGAGAACTGTGTCTGTTCACCTTTGAATTTTCACAGTATTGCTTTCTGATTTTGGGTGAATACTGTAGACAAAGTGGGTGGAGAGTGGTGTGGAATTGCACCTGAAATGTTTTTAGTTTTGTTTACTCTGCTTCTCGATGACAGTTTTCAAAAGCTTACGGTTTGAGTTTGGGTTCCTTCCCAAGTTAAGAACACTGTTGATGTTTTTCTTTGCTAATTTTATTTCTTGTGTTTAGTTCATTGCATTCAGAGAAATACAGGTTCAGTGATTCTGTATGATTCTGCATTTACATTTGATCTTAGCCAAAAGGCGGAGGAGTGATATTCTGCCATCTTTTAGTTTGGCCAACGTTTCCTTTCCCCTCGAGTCTTTGCAGTCTACGTTACTGCCTCTTCAAATTTACCACTTACATTTAAGTACAATTGTAATATCTAGTTGTTATCTTTGCTGTCATCTAATATAACTCTCTCATTTTATAGGTGAAGGAGCTTAATTGGCTATCATTTGCATTAGAAACTGACACACTAATCTTTTTCCCCCTAATTGTCTCAAACCTAAGGGAAACTACTTTTCTTTGCCAGACTTTTTTCAATAAAATGTTTTTATGTCTAAACGTATTTGTGGTGACTAATTATATTGTTTTTGTATGGGTTTTTTGGGGAAGAAAAATGTATATCAAAACTGTTAGTAAGGTAATGAAAGATAAATCTTTGTATTTCCAAGGCAAAACAAGCATAACTTCTCTTCAAACAGATTGTTCTAGTCAAATTTGGTTGTTGCAGAAAACCCATTCATTTTTTTTGGTAACAACAGATAAAGAGCTTCACTAAAGCTTTGATGAAGATACATATACTTATTTGAGAAGAATGGTAATTTTTGAAAAGTCTTAAGATAATCATCAGTAGGAAAGCTAACTTTTTAAGCAAAGAAAGTAAAGTATTAAGTTTATGCACTGATTCATTTGGGATATTTGGAATAGGATACGACATCATTATATAACATAGTTTGTCAGCTTAGACTTACTTTGTAGCACTTAAGCGAGTCAGTGTTTTAAGGGTTTCAAAATGTGATCCTTTAAAATACACTTTTCCAAACTTATTGAGGAAAGGATATTGCTGTGTTATGTTCAAATCTTGTTAAAATCTGATTACTATAGTTTACAGAAGAGATATAGTGATTTAAAAAATATTTATATAGGTGGGTGTTGAACAATGAGAACACATGTACACAGGGAGGGGAGCATCACACACTGGGGTCTGTCGGGAAATAGGGGAGGGACAGCGGGGGGTGGGGAGTTGGGGAGAGAGCATGGGGAGAAATGCCAGATATAGGTGATGGGGAGGAAGGCAGCAAATCACTCTGCCATGTAAGTGTTCCTATGCAACAGTCTTGCATGTTCTTCGCATGTACCCCAAAACCTAAAATGCAATTTAAAAAAAAAGGAAAAAAAATATTTATACAGTACAAATGCTTGCTGTTTGTGTTACAAAGTGAATCAAAGTTGGAGGGTAGTTATTTAATAGGGGAATATCTTTTGGTTCCTTTCTGAAATAAAGGAAAATAGCAGTATGCAGTGGTCCGTTATTTTATTATCGATCTATTTTGATGTGCTTTTAATAGCATTGGTGATTAAGGTTGCAGAGTCTGGAGCCAGACTGCGAAGTTTAAATCAGTGTTCCACTATTTGTAATGTTTGGCTTTGGCTTGCTTGAGCTCGGGTTCTTCATTTGCAAAGTGGGGTTAATCATGTACTTGCCTTGTAGAATCCTTATAAAGACTGAGTGAATTTATGCATATTAATCTCTTTGATCCTGGCACAAAGAATATGCTTAATATATGATAGCTATGGTTATATTGTTTTTTTAAAGGTATATTGGTTTATTATTTATGTGTTTTCTTTGAAAGACTGATAACTGTTGATACGGAGCGTATTACAGAGTTCTTTTTCTTTTTTCTTTTTTCTTTTTTCCCGAGACGGAGTCTCGTTCTGTTTCCTAGGCTGGAGTGCAATGGTGTGATCTCAGCTCACTCAACCTCTGCCTCCTGGTTTCAAGCGATTCTCCTGCCTCAGCCTCCCAGGTAGTTGGGATTACAGGTGCCTGCCATCATATCTGGCTAATTTTTATATTTTTAGTAGAGACGGGGTTTCACAGTGTTGGCCAGGCTAGTCTCACACTCCTGACCTTAGGTGATCCGCCCTCCAAAGTGCTAGGATTACAGGTGTGAGCCACTGCTCCCAGCTTGTAGAGTTCTTTTCTTGGTATTATATCTTGTGCAATTTGGGAGAGTTTACTACTTAATTCAGGCAGTTTGTTTTCAAAATTTATGAGTAGACATTTGGTGGTTTGGGGTGACTACGAGGATGAGAAAATAGACAAAGCTGTTAAATTATTTACCTGGGTGTGCTTATCTGTGAAATATAAAAGAGCAATTAGAGAAAAATTTATTGGTGAAGTCAAAGAGTTTAGTCAGTATACATCCTTTTTGGCATTGGTTAGTTCCGCAGTAATTCCAATGGTGTATGTTAGTCTTGAGTGGCCCTCTCATAGTTATCACCAGGGCAGTACGTGGAATTCACTAAATTAATTGAAAAGTTCTGAAAATCTCTTTAACTTATGACGAGTCCCTGAAAATTAGTGCTTTCTGATGAGTCAGGCTATGTAGGTAGTATATAAAAAGTCAACATATGCTGTACAGGGCAGTTTAATAAGTGTTTAGACTATTTGGCTCAGTTGTGTTCTTTGTACTTTAATCCTCTTCTGTGATTTATATTAATGTTATATTAATAGTTAGATTTATTTTCCCTGTTGGGTTAGGTGAAAATAAGGCATGGACAGTTAATGAATTGCTCCTGGATAGAGCTCAACATGAAACGGATTTTGCTGTAGTAAAGATTCTAGAATATCATCTTAGAAGAAAATGTAGACTGCTATGTAAAAAAAAAATTGTCAGATTCTGTAAAATTGTAATTGGGAAAAACTCTACACCCCTCTGACCATTTTTAACTTTTTACTCTTTCTTACTAGCTTAGGCCTAAAACAATAATGTTCTCTTATAAAGATCTGCCATTCTTGTGATACCCCCATCCCCAGCCATTAAATTCTAACTAGGATCTATGTTTTCTTCTCTGGAGTTACTTTGGGTGGGTGGTGTAGGGGCCCACAGAAATAAGTAAGTTCACTTTCCCCTATTTTCTTTTGTAATCATTTTACTTCTAACTTCATTTGTGTTATGATTTTTCATCCTTGACTCCCTCACTGAGTTAGAGTTAGTCTCCTTGACTCACTGAGTTAGTTAGTCTACCTTTATACCTTCTTTTTTTCAAATGCCTCTATTATATGCATAACCTACCTTCATTGCCTCACAAATATTGGTGTTAGCAGACAGCATCCGTCATCTGCCTCATTTTGCAGATAACTTCCTGCTAGAAAGTCGGCTAGATGGAAGCAGAGAGCTTCACTGAAATCTGCTGTGTTGTTCCCTACTCTGAGTAGGCACTCAAAAATACATGTTGAATGAGAGAAAGGAAATGAGATCCAAGAGTTAAGTGAAGGAATATGTGGGAATGTATCACATGTAGTGTCATGAGTATCTGTTATGAAAGTACTAAAAGCCTCTAGAAATGTTAGTTATTTGTTATTAGTAGTATTAGTATAATAGTAAATCATTTATATTTCACAACTTATTACTAGATGACATAGAGATACTTTTCATTTACTTTCTTTTTTAAAAAAAATAAAAACGGGGTTTCACCATGTTGGTCAGACTGGTCACGAACTCCTGACCTCAGGTAATCCACCCGCCTCAGCCTCTGAAAGTGCTGGGATTACAGGCGTGAGCTGCCACACCTGGCCGAGATACTTTTCATTGTATATAATGGAACACCTAATCAGTAGTGACTTAATGAGGATTATTCTTAAATTTTGGTGGCAGACATCTGCCAACATTGACCTAGCCACTCTGTAATGGCAAGGCGGTTGTTCTCTAATTTTCTTGGCCTTTCCTTCTTTGTTGCAAGACGGTTGCTCCTGCTCTAGGCATCACCTTTGCATTCGAAGCACCAGGAAAAAGCATGGATCAACAGCAACATCTCTGTTTTACTGGAGAACCAAAAGCCCTCCTGGAAGCTGTGTAGTCCAGCGCACTACCCCTTTAAGTCTTAGGGCCAGACTGTTTCACATGGCTGCCTCTTTCTGGAAGGAAGGCTGTGAAAGGGAGTTAGCTTTTCTAGCCTCTAGTGTAGATACTGAAGGGAGAAGCAGTTTGGAAATACATTCTGGATTTGCTGCAAAATCTACCTCTTTGGCTGGCCAAAACCCAAATATATCCTTCTTATTAATACATTTTACAGAGAATTCAGTCACCATCTCTCCCAGGGAGATGATACCTGTTCTCAAACATAATTGCATCGACTTCAAAGTCCAGAATGTCTGCTTGATACATAGTTATCTCCATTGGGTTTGGTTGTAGCTTGTTGTCCTCTGCTGACCTAGAGCTAAGAAGGAAAATGCATACTTCCAGCACATCAAAAACTACTAGATAAAGGAATGAGATAACTCGAATAAATCTTTTCCCTTACAAAAGGGGAGAATTAGAAACTCGAAATAGTCCTTGGTCCAGAAATATGCCCTACTCTGTAGGATGTGAATATTGAAGACTTCCTGTTCTGGCAGTGGGCGAAATTCCTCAGTGCACCCATCTGCTCTACTTATTTATGATCCCTGGGACTATTTCTCTTGGTCACATCTGACCACAAAGTATTGGTTGGTGTAGCTATATAATAAGTAAGGTAGACCAATTCCTTTCATGTTGTTCTTTTCTGAATTGTTCTGGCTATTTTAAGGACTTCCCGTTCTATATAAAGTTTAAAGTTTATTTATGTCTATCAAGAACCTTACTAGGATTTTGATAGGAATCACGTTAAACTTATAGATCAGTTTGGGAAGAATTGACATCTTTACTATGTTGAGTCTTCTAATCCATGAATTTGGTAAGTTCCTGTGATAATTTGGAGAGACTTATGTTTTTTTTTTATCACAATCTTATAATTTTTATCATGTAGATCCTGTGCATATTTTGTTAGCTGTATACCTAAATATTTCGTTTTCTTTGGAGCAGAGAAGTATAATTGGAATGGCATTTGCCTTTTAAAATTGGTTTCATTTGTTAGTTATTAGTATACAAACAAAGGTCATGAGTTTTATTTGTCATTCTTACATTCTGTGGCCTTGCAGAAGTCACTTTATTCTAGCAGTTTTCTTTTTCTGTAAATTCCTTGGAATTTTTTATATAGACAGTCATATTTTCTGTGAAAAGAGAGTTTTATTTCTTCCTTTCCAGTCTATATGCATTTTATTTCCTTTTCTGACTATAATTTCTCATACTACGTTGAGTATGAGTGATGACAGTGCACATCCCTACCTTGTTCCAAATCTTAGGGAGAAAGAATTTGTCTTTCAGTGAGTAAGCATGATGTTGCCTCTAGGATTTTTTGGTAGCTTGTCTTTATTTGAGGTAAATCTTGTCTAGTTCTAGTTTTTTGGGTGTTTTTATCATGAATGGGTGTTGGATACTTTGTAGATATTAAAAATACTATGGAGGGAAACTGGGTTATTCTTTTTTAGCTGGAAATAGAGTATTATGTGGATTGGAATGATAAATGTTAAAAAACGCATGCTTTGAATGAAGAGACCTTCCAAACAGGCTTTGTGTGAGCAACAAGGCTGTTTATTCACCTGGGTGCAGGTGGGCTAAGGCCAAAAAGGGCCTTAGCAAAGGGCAGTGGGATAGCAGTTGGTTTTATATGTTTGGGTCGTTTTTGGGGGGGCGGGGGTGTTGCAAAGTAAGTTCAACCCCCCACAGTGGTGGGGGTTGGCAGGGTTGGGTGAGAGGTATTTACATTATCATAAGAACAGTTAAGATGGCAGGGTTGGGTGAGGGGCTTGTCCGGGGAAGCTCCCCCAGGGCAATTAGGGACAATGGTGAACGAATGCGGGCGGAGAGTGGGAGACACCAGCCAAGGCAAGCAGGACTTCAGACTTCCAGGCTCCAGGCATGCATATGGAGACCTGACAATCAAGTCTGAATGTTGTCTCAGACATACAGTACTTAAGGCACCAAAGACATTACCTGGCTCTGAATCAACTTCAGGTATTTCTCTCTATTTAGGGAAAGATTTATTAACATAATTACATGTGACTATTCTTTCTTGTTTTGACTTTTAAAATAAATGTTCCTTTAACATAAACATGTTTAAAAAGCACACTTTGTTAGTATCTTTGTTGGTTCTGCCACTGATACTGCTCCCATAAAACCAACCCTTATTTTACTATCAGGGAAAAAAAAATACTTCCACGTGGTTAAAGAGTCGCGTTCCATGTTTTATAGTGCCTTCTGCGCTCTTGCAGTTTTCTCATGGCAGGTATATATTCTTATATGGCAGAGCAGCCTGCCTCTTTAGTCCTCTTTTCATTTCAAAAGAAAACAGAAGAAAAAATTACAGAAATGTTATAAGAATAGTACAAAACCCTTTTTTTGTGTTTTTTTTTTTTGAGCCATTTGATGGTAAGCTGTTTACGTGATGCCTTCTCATTCCCAAACAGTTTAATATGTGTTTCTTATTAAATTATTCTCCTACACAACCACAACAAAGCCATCGAACACAGGGAATTAACAGTTAGGCATTGCGACCGCCTAATCCTCAGACCTCATTCATCTTTCTCCCTTAACGTCCTTCATGGCAAAAGAAAGGATTCCCTTTGAAATGTCTCTTTAAGATTTCTTTCATCTGGACTAGTTTCTGTCTCTTTCCTTGCCTTTACATCTTTGACATTTTTTGAAGAGCACAGGCCAGTTACTTGAGTGATTGTCCCTTGATTTGGCTTTCTCTGATGTTTTCTCACGAGTAGGTTCAAATCTTTGGCAGGAATATCTTCAGAAGTGATGCTTTTTTTCCCTCTCAGTGCATCTTATCAAGTGGCACCTGACTTTGATTGGTCCTATTATTGGTGATGTTAACTTTAATCAGTTGATTAAGGTGGTGTCTGCCAGGTTTCTCCACTGGAAGGTTATTTTTCCCCTTTGCAGTTAAATGTATTTTGTGAGGCGGTTCTTTGAGGTTATGTAAATTTCCTCTTCCTCTTCAAACTTTCACCCCTCTTGAATTCCTGTAGTTGCACCTTGCTGCCCCTCTATAGGCATGCCCTTTTCACCCTTTCTGGTTCTAACACCCAGTAGAGAGGCTCTTCTGAACCTGCCCAGGCCACCCTCCCGCCTGGACAGGTTACCTCCCTCACTCCATTTCTACTCTCCTACCCAATACGGATGCCCTTTTCACCTCCTGATCTTTGACACCCCCAGCCAGGCTGCTCTGTCATGCAGATGCCCATCCCATTGTGCCTCAGCTCTGATACGCCATGCTGGCTGCCCCCTGCAGAGATGCCCCGTGCTCTCCTTGGGCTGAGACCCTGTGCTGGGCTGCCTGCCTTGGTGGATGCCCTCGCTCTGCTGGGATTTTTTTTTTTTTTTTTTTTTTGATACGGAGTCTCACCCTGTCACCAGGCTGGAGTGCAGTGGTGCGATCTCGGCTCACTGCAACCTCCGCCTCCCAGGTGTAAGCTATTCTCCGGCATCAGCCTCCTGAGCAGCTGGGATTACAGGCGTGCACCACCATACCCAGCTAATTTTTGCATCTTTTGTGGAGATGGGATTTCACCATGTTGGCCGGAATGATCTTGATCTCCTGACCTTGTGATCCGCCCACATTCCCCTCCCTACAGGCGTGAGCTACCATGCCTGGCCTTTTTTTTTTTTTTTTTTGAGATGGAGTCTTGCCCTGTTGCCCAGGCTGGAGTGCAGTGGCAAAATTTGGCTCACTGCAACCTCTGCCTTCTGGGTTCAAGCAGTTCTCCTCTCTCAGCCTCTGAGTAGCTGGGACTATAGGCACCCACCACCACACCCGGCTAAGTTTTGTATTTTTAGGTAGGAATGGGATTTCACCATGTTGGCCGTGCTGGTCTCAAAATCCTGACCTTAAGTGATCCGCCCACCTTGGCCTCCCTGAGTGTTGGGATTACAGGTGTGAGCCACCGTGCCCAGCCACTGCTCAAGCTTTGACACCTCATGCCAAACTGCCTGCTCTTCTTTGTAGCCATCCCACCCGTCCTGTGTCTCCGGCATTCATAGCCCATGCTGAGTCACCCATGCAGAGGTCTTCCTCATCCTGTGTGTGCCCTGACATGCTCTTCCCCTTGGATGAGCTCTGATGATGTTTCCTAAGGCTGCTCTCTGCCTTCCCCCAGCTCAACTGCCTGCTTTTGTCAGCCCCACCTATGGTCTTTATGCTGAATTCGTACAGAAGGGTAGGGAGGTGAGGAGAACTGCAGTTCCTCTTGATACTCTTTTCTTTTTTGAGATGGAGTTTCGCTCTTGTTGCCCAGGCTGGAGTGCAATGGCGCAGTCTCGGCTCACCACAACCTCTGCCTTCTGGGTTCAAGTGATTCTCCGGTCTCAGCCTCCTGCAGCCATCTGCCACCACACCCGGGTAATACTGTATTTTTTTTTACTAGAGACGAGATTTCTCCATGTTGGCCAGGCTGGTCTCAAACTCTCGACCTCAGGTGATCCACCCGCCTTGGCCTCTCAAAGTGCTGGGATTACTGGTGTGAGCCGCCACGCCTGGCCCTCTTGATATTCTTTTTTTTTTTTTCCACTTGATAATCAGCTCCCTGATGTTTGCTTTTTCTTCTTTTTTTTTTCTACCTTTTGATGAAGAGTAGTTAGAGATAATTTGTAACATTTGACATGTAAAATTTATTTTTCTTAGAGAAAACCAGGTGACTATAATCTGTTGAATAAATGTGCAAAGCCTGATTGTTTTGGATACTTTGAAAGAAATAATCCCTGAATATGGGAGTGAAGACATCACCTATCACAGTACCTAATGTCAGATGGCGAACAGCTAGTATAGACTCATCTTGCTTTGGTTCAGCCTGTAGAGCCAAAGATCCATCCTGGCTCTGCCTCCTGGCTTCCAGCTTATGACAACCTGTTTGCAAGTCACAACATCTCTATTTCTGTTTCCTCATCCATAAGATGGAAGTTATAAATACTTACGTCATGGGGTTGTTGGAGAGCTCAGATAAGATAATGTATTTGAAAATGCTTTGCAAGTGGGGAAATGCAATGCAAATGCAGTTATTTAGTACTAATTTATTACCTAGTCAAAATTGAAATGTGTAGGAAATTAAGTGAAGCATTTTAATTGCCCTTGTGACTTGTAGGCAAATTCTTTCTGATTCATAAGGCAGATAAGAGGCATAGTTTTGTTTTTTGCTGCCACTTGAAGTCCATTGTGCTGTCATTATTACTCAACCAGCAAACACTCCTCTTTTGAAGTTCTGCCCACCTGCTCTGCCTCTGTGACATATTGCCACCTTCTAGATGATTTTTACCCCTGGTGTACAACTGTCCTCCCTACCCCAGTGCCTGTTGTCTGTCATCTTAAGTGACATCAGCGTCATTGACCTTACATGAGTTTTTTCATGCATCTACAATTGCTTGTGGCACAGTTACGCTTGCATATTATCACCGGATAGGGATCTCAAGTGAACATGTCTAATGCTCCAGTTACACTCTTCTCACTTGACCTGCTCCTCCCTAGAGCTTCCATTTGTGTTACTGGTGTCACTCTCTGTATTAGCCTTGTAGGTGGGAAACTTTTAACTCTTTCCTCTGTCATCGCCCATGCTAGGCAGTCAGTAAGTTCTTTTATTTTTGCAACAATCTCTTCCCCACTTGAGCCTCTATTTTCCTGTAACTAATGGTATACTTCTGGTTCTTTTAATCTAATCTCTGGACTCTTAAAGTAGCCTTCTTCAAGGCAAATGTTAGAACCTGCTTGGCAGGTCCCAGACTGGGCTTCTGATGAATAATTGGATGAAAAAGACCGTGGGGCCTAAGTCAGTTCTCTGAGGAAATCAGCCCTTCCAGATGAGCAATCAGATGTTCCAGGACATGTCTCCAGAGACCCCTAAAAACCTCTAGATGGTAGGGTTCAGGCTTGGGGAAGAAGAGCCACCTGTTAGTCCCAGACTCATGTCTGGAAGTATCTAGAATCTGAAAAGACTGTTCTGCATAGCATGAATTCCAGTATCTACATACAGTAACTGTTAACATTTAGCTGCATTTTATTTTTTCTTTTGCATGTCTATAATTATACTACATGTATTCATTCATCACACTCATTAAATGAAAACGTTTTAATGATATTTTCGTAAGTGCATTTTAAAAACTGGTGCACAACACCGATGCCCCTTGAGTTAGGATGGGGTTACATCCTGGCAAATGAAAATCATATGTTGGAAATGTACTTAATACACCCAACCTACTGAACATCATAGCTCACCCTAGCCTCTCTTAAATGTGGTTGGACACTTAAATTAGCCTGCAGTTGGGCAAAATCATCTGATAGAACCGTCCACCGTAGACTATTAGTTGCTTACCCTCGTGGTTGCATGGCTGACTGGGAGCAGTGGTTCATTGCGTAGCATTTGGAGAGAGCGTTGTACTACCCAAGAAAAGATCACAGTTCAAAATTTGACACGTGGGCTCTACTGAATGTGTATCACTTTTGCACCATTTTAAGGTTGAAAAATCATAAGTCAAACCATCGTAAGTAGGAGACCATCTATGCTTCATATAATGAAAGGTTGCTATCTTTGCATCTGTTAGAACAAGAAGGTCCCCTCGAAGAAACACCAGACTCTCTGTCAGAGCTTAACCCCAGCTTCTGCTGAGAGTGTTGGTCTAGTGTTAATTTTTGATGGCTGACCACTAGTCTGTTCCTCCTGCCTTGGTCTTGATGCCTGCTCATTAAGATACCTTTCTGCTTTCTTGGTTTCGGTCATTTGTTCATTCATGTGTTTATTCTTTCATTATTAGTTCTCCAATAATAATAGTATAGTCTCTTCTATCTCCTGAGTTTAGCTCTGAAGACTTAAAAGATTGCTTCGTCCATGGAGGGACTATATATTTTTGAATTGTTGCCAGGACGTACCATGAGCTCATCTGTGGGCACATGGGAAGCAGTGCCTTCCTTTCTGAAGAGAGTAGAGAAATCTTCCTAGGGGAGGTGACATGTAAACTCCTCTGTCAAAGATGAGTAGGAGGAGTTTGTTAGGGCAGACAGGTGGAAGAGACATTGAGGCGGTGGGCACAGAACTGAGAACAGTGGTGATGATGTGGCTCAAGCTTGTCTCTAGGTTTTTGCTTTTGTTTTTTAACAGCTTTATTTAGATCATAATTCCTATGCCATGAAGTTCACTCATTTGAAATATACAGTTTTCACAGAGTCAATTTAAAACATTTTCAGTACCACACAAAGAAGCTCCACATCCTTTAGCCGAGCGCCCTCAGTCCTCCTGTCTTTCTCAGCCACAGGCAATCACCAGTCTACTTTCTGTGCTATGGATTTGTCTCTTCTGGACATGCCACTGAGATAGAATCATACAACGTATGTTCTTTCGTGCCTCACCTCTTTCACTTACATAGTGTTTTTAAGATTCACCTATGTTGTTGTGTGTATCAGTACTTCATTTCTTTTTATTGCTGAATAATATTCCATTGCGTAAACATACCACGTTTTATTTATCCATTTATCACTTGATCGACATTGGGTTGTTTCTGCTTTTTGGCTGTTAGGAATAATGCTGCTATGAACATTGATGTATAGGTTTTTGTGTGAACACATTTTCATTTATCTGGGGTATACACCTAGGAAAGGAATTGCTAGGTTATACAATAGCTCTCTGTTTAACAGTTCGAGGAATTGAATTGCCAGATTGTTTTCCAAAGCAGCTACACCATTTTACGTTGTGATTAGCAGCGTCTGTGGGTTCCAGTTCACATCCTTGCTACTTTTTTAACACTTACTACCTTTTTAAAAAAGTATAGCCATCCTGGTAGATGTGAAGTGCTGCCTTATTGTGGTTTTGATTTGTATTTCCCCGATGGCTACTGATGTTGAGCCTCTCTTTTCATGTGATTATTGGCTATTTACGTGTCTTTGTTGAAACTTCTATTGCAATCTCTTGCCCATTTTTAAATTTTATTATTTGTCTTTTTATTATTGAGTCGTGATAGTATTGTCTTTTTAATTATGAAGTTGGTAGTTGTTTTGACCAAGTAAGTTTGCTAGGTCAAAATCTCGAAGTGGTTCTTATATTGGAGATAATATTCTGCAGATAATCTAAAGATCTCTTTAAAGATGTCTCTTTAAAATCCTGTGCCCTAGAATTGGTGCTGTTCCTGGAAATGTACCATTCTGTGCAGATGACTTGTGTTACTGATTTGTGCTAAACAACCAAGTTTGTGTATAATCTGAATGGAAACCAGATGTTTTGGCAGTTTGCTAGTGAGTGGTTTTCTTTCGGTTAGGGCCTGCTCCTTGGCTAAATAGAACTATTTTCAGTATACAACTTTTCAAATATTTGATTAAGGAAGGAGATTTTTGGGGGACATACAAATTTATGGATACAATTGTGTTTTTTTTAACAACTATTTTATGTGTAGTAAATTCTCAATAATGACTTACTTTCTCTTTCATCAAACTAAATGTTGAAGTAGCTGTAAATAGTATGTATCTTATTCCCCCAGTTTTCAATTATGAATATGTACAGATCATCCATGACTATTAAAACAAACTCTTGCTTTCCTTCAGTTTGTTGCTAATTCTCTGAGTTGCCTTAATGGAAACCATACGGAGAAAGGAGATTATTGCAGTGGTCTAGCTGTGACATGATGGCTTATACAAGATTGGTCGTACTGGTGATAAGTAGCAGATTTATTTCACATTATTTTGGAGATAGAATACATTGGGAATTGTTGGGTTTGCTATGGAAGATAGTGAGGGGAAAGGAATGATTGAAGATGATTACAGCTAGGTGTGGTGACTCACGCCTGTAATCCCAGCACTTTGGGAGGCTGAGGCGGGCAGATCACCTGAGGTCAGGAGTCAAGATCAGCCTGGCCAACATGGTGAAACCCTGTCTCTACTAAGAATACAAGATTAGCTGGGTGTGGTGGTGCATGTCTGTAATCCCAGCTACTCGGGAGGCTGAGGCAGGAGAATCACTTGAACCTGGAAGGCGGAGGTTGCAGTGAGCTGAGATCGCGCCACTGCACTCCAGCCTGGGCAATAAGAGTGAAACTTCGTCACACACACACACACACACACACACACACACACACACACACACACACACACACACAGAAGATGATTCCTAGGTTCTGGTTTCACCATCTGGGGAGATGTGCCATTTATAGAGCTGTAGCACACTGGAAAAAGTGAGGTTTAGTCGTTTGCCTGTTGAGTCTCAAATCCAGTTCTCAGACCCTCTCAATCCTGTTTTGTATTGCATTTCACAGGCATTACCATTCAGCTTTTGTGAGTAGATTTGGACAATTGGAGGCACTGATGGAAGACTGGAGGAGGGTAGAAGTAGGGAGAAGGCAGGGTGTTTGTCACCACTTTTTACTCCGGGTGGTGTCCCAAGAGGTGGTGCTTTCATTCCTGTGGCTCCAGCTATCAGAGAGCTTCTTCCTTCCTTTCTGGTCCCTGGTCCCAAAGGGCAACTCCTGCTGTGCTAGCTCCTGTCAAATAATCCCAGCTACTGGGCCCTTATAATACAGATTGACTATTTTTTATTCAGATGCTTAGGACCAGAACTGTTTTTGATTTTTGATTTTTTTTTCCTTCAGATTTTGGAATATTTGCATTATGCACTTACTGGTGAGCATCCCTAATCTGAAAATCCAAAATGTTGAATTTCCTTTGAGCATCCAGAGTTTCAGATTTTGGAGCATTCTGAATTTCAGCGTTTTGAATTAGGGATACTCTGCCTGTACCACCTCTTCTAGTGGGTCTCCGCAGCCCTTAGGCTGGGAGTGGCTTCCTGTGGGGGAAAAGAGAGGAAAGATTTTCCTCCATCCTCTTAGGGTCTCTGGCTGGATCTGAAAATCAAACTCACAAAGACAGATTAACAAGAAAAACATTCACATTTATTTAATGTAAGTTTTATGTGACATGGGAGCTTTCACAAGGAAATGAAGACCTAAAGAAACAGTTAAACTTTAGTGTTCTTTATAGTAAGTTTGCAGAAGAGTAGAGAGCCGTGGAGAAATATGGTAGGGTCAAAGAGTGTGATTTAATGGTAATAAACTGGGGGAAATGAAGTAGGGCCTGATGGCCAGATTCTTCTGTGTCCCCTTGTCTTCAGAGATAAGGATGTTCCTTTCCTCTGGGTATAGGGAGGGCGAGTCTCAAATGAGGGTCTTATAACCTGCTTCAGGGGAAGGTCAGAAATTTTCTTCTAGGTTTTATGACTTGTTTCAGGGGAGACAGTGGGGACAAGGTCAGAGAGACCCTTCCGGCTTCTGCTGTTTTTCAGATCTCTTCAGTTTAAAATACTCACTATGTCAAGGTGGTATATTTTGAGGTAGTGTGCTCTGAGCCCCATCACTGCTGTTGTTCATTTTGGGGTTGCTTGGGGTCTTGGATCTTATGTTGCCCATGTAACCACATTTCTCTATTAATTTTTATGTATTTTAATGCCTAGAGTGGTTTCTTTTTTTCCAAGCTAGAACCTGATGAATACTGGGTGACAATTTGAGAGTTTCGTTTTGAAAATTATTTGTGTCAAGTTTAGTGTTTCTGTGATGCATTCTAGTGGAGATGTTCTTAGGTGAGTTGATAGGGAGCTCAGATGCATGTGAGAACTAGAAGTATAAATTTGGCTATCATCTTAGCTTAACGGTAGTATTTCAAACCATAGGAGTGATGGATGGGATCATCCAGTAAGCACAAGAGAAGGGAATCCAAATCTGGGTCCCCTGGAACTCAGAGTCTTGAGAGGTGGGATGGGGGAGGGAGATGGATAAAGTAGAGAGGCCAGGGAGATAAGAGGAGAAATTGGAGAGTAATGCTGTTTATACCGTAAAGAAAGGATTGTTTCACTGCTTTGTGCATTCTGCCAAATGTTTGTGGTGTCAGTTACCTTGATGAAAGCAGTTTTAGGGACATGGTGGGTAGTTGAGGCTCTTCACCAAAATGAAGTGATGGATGAGCGAATGAATGTGATGTGACAGAGGACAGCTGGTGCAGAGAGATAGTTTTTTCAAGATCTTTGATGATGTAGAGGGAGTCAGGAAACGAGGAAGACTGGGCAAGTTGGCTCACGCCTGCAATCCAGGCACTTCGGGAGGCTGAGGTGGGTGGATCACTTGAGGTGAGGAGTTCAAGACAAGCCTGGCCAACATGGTGAAACCCCATCTCTACTAAAAATACAAAAATTAGCCAGGCCTGGTGGCACCACCTGTAGTCCCAGCTACCCGGGAGGCTGAGGCAGGAGAATCGGTTGAACCTGGGAGGTGGAGGTTGCAGTGAGCTGAGATTCCACCATTGTACTCCAGCCTGGGTGACAAAGCGAGACTCCATCCCAAAAATGACAAAAAAGAAATGAGATAGCAGGAAGATGTGTTAAGAAAAGCTACAGTTTTTATGATTGCCTTTTAATTTAAAAAGTTCTTCTTTCGAATAGTTTCTAAGTGAAAATATAAGTCATACACGGAAGTTTTCCTCTTGTTTCCAATTAACCCTGTTTCTAGTCCCTTCTCCCAGCCCGAGCAAATAGCCACTGCTACGTATTTCTGGTATACCTCCAAAAAAATTTTATGCAAATACTAGCAAATGTGATTATGTATTCTAGAT
This sequence comes from Cheracebus regulus, assembly GCA_963574635.1. Lineage (NCBI taxonomy): Eukaryota > Metazoa > Chordata > Mammalia > Primates > Pitheciidae > Cheracebus > Cheracebus regulus. The sequence goes on along the minus strand of CAUYQU010008206.1, from coordinate 81,923 downwards.
TTTCCCCTTCTTATCCCTAGGGGTAGCCTACTTTATATTTTTTTTCTTAGCCCTAGGGGTAGCCTACTTTATATGTCTTTTTTTTTTTCAGAACACTATGACCTGGAGATATTTCTGCATTGGAACTTAGAGGTTAGGTTATTCATTTGTTTATAGGAGTCTTTGTTTTGAAGGTACTAAAATATTTGTAACCAGTCATTTTTAACTATTACAAATAATACCTGTATGTTTGTAGTAGGCTAAATTTTTTTTCTTTTGAGATGGAGTCTTGCTCTGTCGCCTAGGCTGGAGTGCAGTGACGCAATCTCGGCTCACTACAACCTCTGCTTCCCGGGTTCAAGCAATTCTCCTGCCTCAGCCTCCCAAGTAGCTGGGACTACAGGCATCCGCCACCATGCCCAGCTAATTTTTGTATTTTTAGTAGAGACGGGGTTTCACACTGTCTTGACCAGGCTGGTCTTGAACTCCTGACCCCGTGATCCCCCTGCCTTGGCCTCTCAAAGTGCTGGGATTACAGGTGTGAGCCACTGCGCCCGGCCTGTAAGTACACTAAATTCTTAAGAGTGGAACCGCTAGGTCTGAGAGTATGCATCTGCCAATGTAGTAGATACTGTCATATTACCTCCTTAAGCGGTGGTCTCGTTTCTTTGCCCACCAGCAAAGCATGAAGAGTACCTGTTTCCTCACAGTTACATCAGTATAGTATACTATCGCACTTTTGAATTTTTGACAATGTATTAAGTGAAAATAGTACTTTTTTAAAAAACTTAGTGCAGTTTTAGTTTTCATTAAGAATGAAGTTGAACATCTCTTTGTATGTTCAAGAACCATATGTGTCTCATTTTTTCATGAACTCTGTTTTCATATTTGTTGCCTGTTTTTTCCTTTTAGCTTTGCTCTTTTTTTTTTAAGTTTTTGAGTTTTGTTAGGCCTAAGGGCCTAACAGCTCAATGTGGCTGGAATATAGTTTGCAAGATGGGCCTGGTGAGCAGTGGTTTTGGATTGTGGGATGGTGGCTGGATCATGAAGGGCCTGTGAAGTCCATGTGGTGTTCATATAGGCTCTTGGTTTATAATACTTTTTTTTAACATACAGAAGTATATATCTTTTAGGGATTCTGTCTATTTTGGAGATGGAGTCTCCTTGTGTCTCCAGGCTGGAGTGCGGTGGCACGATCTCGGCTCACTGCAACCTCTGACTCCCTGGTTTGAGCGATTCTCCTGTCTCAGCTTCCCGAGTGGCTGGGATTACAGACATGTGCCACTACGCCCAGCTGATTTTTTTATTTTTAGTAGACACGGTGTTTTTCCATGTTGGCCAGGATGGTCTCTATACTGACCTCACGATTCGCTCGCCTCGGCCTCCCAAAGTGTTGGGGTTACAGGCGTGAGCCACCGCGCCTGGCCTAGGGATACTTTACACGCAGTAACTTCTGAAAGAATTATATGTCAGAATCAACAGAGCAATTTAATTTGGAATGAGGATGAGGAACATGAGTAATGTTCTTTTCTACATGATAAGTACAACGTCTGTCTTGTACCTGATTTTGACTATGACCAGGCCTACTTAGCTATAGGGTAATAGCTATAATTAATTTTCAACAGTTATTGGTAGAGCTTTGCCTGCTATTATTTTTCATTTGAAAGAAAAAAATTGTCTTTCATATAATAAACAGACTTCAAGCTGACTCTTGGTTTCCTCATCTTATTTCTTTGAAGCACTCAGCGGGACTATTTTAAGAGAAGAAACTCATTATGTGAGTAATCTCTCAGAGTAAGTGCTTCTTCCTAGAAGCTTCTATTTCCTTCAGTCAGAGACTCACTATACAAACACCATTGCTATACCACTAGGACAGGTTCATACTCTGAGAACTTCAGAATAGCAGCATAGGTACTCTTTGTCAACGTCTCTCTTCGTTTCATTTCTCCTGTACTCTTTCCCCTCCCCCTGCTTTTTTCTCCTCGTTCTCCCAGTGCTTCAACCCTAGCTGGCTAAAAGAGAATACTTTTTCATGAATCACTTTCATTGCTTTTAGAAAACAGATTTTGAAAACATGACTACTCCATGCTGAGCATTGTGTAAGTCCAAATAAAGAAAAATAAACGAAATGTAAAGAAAAAAAAAATCTATTGACCAGAATTTTTATTTTGTTTTTCATTGGTTTTAAGAAGTTATTTTTCAAGTTGTTCCTTAAGGGTGCTTTCAAATTCTCTTAAGAAAGGATACTCTATTCTCAGTTTTTCACAGGCATTCAGTGATTTGTGTTATGTAAATAAGCCCTCTGGGTATGAGTAAGTGTAATGTGTACTTAGACTGTTTGGACTTGAGTTGTCTTCCAGAGTTCTGTGGTAAAGAGACTCTCAAAAAATGCTTTTGGGTTCAAGACAATCAAACTCTTTTCTCTCTGATTTGTTCTTACTGAATTTTTATTTGTATCAACCTCCTTACCCTCCTTACTTAAATCCATGAATAGACTCCTTTTGTCGTGGGTTGATTTTCAAATGGAATGGCTGTGTAAGACAAATGTTTGTTCTCCTGAGTAGTGTTGATGTGAACCATGCTGTCTCTTCTGTAATGCCACCATTGTGCAGAAGGCTGCAGGACAAGGGAGAATTGGTGCTTGTGAGAGTCCGCCTGTGCTGTAGGGTAATAATCCTGCATTCCTTATGAATCTTTACTTCCACATCTCCCGCTCATTACCAAAGGCTGAGAGATGACATGTTCAAGATCTTAGAAACTTTGACAATAGCAGAACAGCTGCTTTTGAAGCCTGATTACTAGTCTTAGAAATATCATGAGACAACTTCAGGGCCATGTAATACGACTTATTTTAGTTTTTTAGGTATTGTCTACATTGTTTTTGATGAGTAGGCAAAGAGCCACTAACGAGCCGTTATAATTTCCTTTAATTCACAGTCTCTGGAGTCAGTTTGTCTGGGTTTCTAATCCCTCTGCCCACCCTCTCACTGTGTGATTTTAGGCAAGTTACTTTTCTTTTCTAGACCTTAGATTCCTCCTCTATAAAATTGGAATAAAAATGAATGTCAGCTTGGTAGGATTACATGAAAAAATGAATGTGACAGGCCTAGCTTATTGCTGGATGTGTAATATGTACTTAGCAATGCTAGCTGTTATCATTATTACTAATCAGATTTTATTGCCCTGGATTTAAAAATAATTTTTCTATATACAAAGAAACAGTTTGGAAAGTAAAAGTGTTTCAATTAAAATAATGGCTTATTTCTCTTGTTGTTGACTGTTATTTTCTTGGTTCAGTGAGTCCAAAAGCTTTCAGCAGGCAAAGGAAAAGTTGTTCAGAAAACGTTTATTAGGTCACTGTTTTTCTGATGGATCACAGCAGGAAAATAGTTTATGTTCTCACCTTAAAATAAAAGGAAGCTATTGATTCCAAGCTGTATGGAAAGGGAGACTTGAAAACATTTCAAAAGGCTTGATAAGTTTTTTAAGAGGGGGAAAAAAGGCAATGAATGCTTTTAACAATTCAAACAGTACAGATAGATAGAAATTAAATATTCATATGTCCCTTCTCAGGATTAAGCATTAAAAAATTAATAAAAGTTATTCATGCAAGTTTTTTTTAAAAAGAGAAGGAATATAAAACATGCCCATGAATACAATATTGGAGCCCACTGGACCTTTATCTTACTTTCAAGGGCAAACCAGTTTCTCATAGATACTCCGATATATTTTCTTTGCTTAGAACAGAACTTCCCTTTTTTCTTTTTCCTTTGTAAAACACAAATTAGATACTAGACATATTCTTCTACACTTTGCTTCGTTTCACCTGGTAATATCACAGAGATTATTACAAATTAGCACTTAGAGATTTATGTTGCTTTCTAAACAGATATTTCAGCTGCAGTCCCATAATTTATTTAACCAGTTTTCTTATAACGGATGTGTAGGCTTTTTATGTTTTTTGCCTTGTCAATAATCTTCAGTGGGAATTGCTTATTTATATATGTTTGTGTATGTGCGTGTACACATGTGTATGGGTATGTGATGTAAGTATCCTCCGAGCATGTGTAGGAGAAATTCTGACGTGCATGTATGTGTTTGATAGTTTTTTCTACCTGACCTTCCAGAGTTTCGTCAGTGTAGCCTGCCATCAGCAGAGGGAGGGGTTGCCAGTTTCCCCATTCTTATTGCTTGCACTGGGTAGTATCACACTTCTTAATATTTTCTATTCTGATGTGACAATATAGGATCTCATTTCATTTTGCATTTTAAAATTATGTGAGATCAATATATATCAGGATAAATTCCTAATAGATCAGAGATAGAAATGCAAAGCCATATGTGTATTAGAAGAAAACATGGGTGAATTACTTAGTAATTTGGGAATAGAGGAAATGTTCTAATAATGACTCAGAATCCACCAGCAATAACAGAAAAGGGTGACACATTTGGTAGTTTAGAAATAAAAAAGTATGAAGCAACTATAAAAAGGTAAAATGACAAACTGGAAAAAAGTATTTTGACTCGTATCATAGATAGAGATAGAATTGATATCCTCTGTAGTATATGTATATGAGCAAATTAAAATCTGAGATGAAAATGACTATCAGCCTGATAGAAAAATGGGCAAGAAATAGGTACAGATGAAAAGATGAAAAACAGAAAGAAAAAAACTGCGAGTGGCCCTTATACGTGAAAAAGTGCCCAGCTCACTCATAATAAGAAAATTGCGTGTTAAACCCTCACTGGGGTTTTTCACCAGATTGGGAGAAGTCCAAAGGTTTGACAGCACTCGAGGGTCAAGGCTGTAGGTAAAGGGCACTCACACGCCTTGCTCATGGGAGTGCAAAGTGGTACGCCTTTGTGGAGGAGACTTTTAAAGTATGTAACAGAATTTCCCGAGAATTTATCCTCTGACCCTACATTCCCGCCTTTTGGGACTCGATTCCAAAAATGACATGTATACAGTGGTACTCAATGCATTACTGTTTGTAATGAAGAAAGACTGTGTGCCACTGCCCTCCAGCTTGGGTGACAGAGTAAGACTTTATCTTAAACAACAACACCAACAGACTGTAAATAATAAGATATTGAAATCTAGAGTCCATCTGGGTAGCCTGAAGTTTGCAGCCTTCCAGAATAGACCTGATAACCCAAATTTGGCATTGGCAGTACGTGGCTTAAGTGCAGATGGTTTTCACACCTGTACAGCTGCTTATCAGTGGTTACTAGAACTCTAAGGGGTTCTAATGCTCAAATCTCAGAGTAGGTGGAGTTCTTTCTTGGGCACTCTCTATGTTGGTGCCTTCTCCCTACCTTTCCCTTCCCTGGTCCATTCTTGCCCATCTACCTGGCCCTTCTTTCCTCGGTGCTCTTCTCTAATATTGCTTTTCCTTCCAAGGCGCTGGAGGACCTGGCATGCATGTTCTAAGGCAAGATCAGAAGATTCTAACCTCTTGGCAGATACTTGCTCTGATAACCAAATCATCTAAAAGCGATAGTGTGTTTAGTGTGTTGGTATTTTGTTATTTATCCCACCTCCACTCATCCAAATTAATGTGTGAAATTGGAATGTATCTTAAAATTGATAAGAACTTGCATGTAACTTCCACCACTCTGGAAGAGTTTTTACAGAGTCGATGGTGTTTCTTATAGTTGATGGCGTCTTAGAAGCCCAGAAATGTGTAAGGGGTGAGCCGCATGGAATCATCGTTATTTATTCGCAAATAGCCATAGACAGGTTTCCTTCTCACTTTTCATTTTTAGCGAGTTTGTTTTCTGTGTTAATTCATCAACATGGCCTCTGCCGGGTGATTGTGGGTTGGCTCAGAGCTAGCAAATACTTAAGAAAGGAAAAGTATAGAGTATTATCTTTTTGTTAACAGTATTAACATTTATACAGATACCTGTCTTGAATTCTTAGCTTTTGACTGTAATTACTCCCTCTTTTTTTTTGTTGTTGTTCTTTTTTTTGAGACAGAGTCTCACTGTGTCACCCAGGCTGGAGTGCAGTCATGCAATTTCAGCTCACTGCAACCTCTGCCTCCTGGGATCAAGCGATTCTCCCACCTCCGCCTCCTGAATAGCTGGGACTATAGGCTTGTGCCAGCAACCTGCTAATTTTTGTATTTTTACGAAATACAAACAGACGGGATTTTGCCATGTTGGCCACGCTGGTCTTGGACTCCCAACCTCAAGTGATCTGCCCGCCTCTGCCTCCCAGAGTGCTGAAATTATAGGCATGAGCCACTGTGCCTGGCCTGCCTTTTTATTTCTCTACTTTTTAAATCTATTTTTAATTTTTAAAATCAGACCAACTCTTCAAGACTTTAAACTCCCTGAGGGTAGAGATTCTATTCACAGCTGTGTCATCAGTACCCAGAATAGAGCCTGGCACAAGGTGAGTCCTGATTGCCTGTTGGTTGTTGATTGACTGATTTATGCCTCTAGAATTATCTTTTGATAATCGTAAATAAGATGTGCTAATACAAAACTGATAGAATTCAGAAATAACTAAGAATCTCCTGTGTTCTTTGGGAAAGGGACATTTGTTGGGTGGGGGGCTTCCTAAAAGGTTATGTAATTTTTTGGCATTTTAGACATAGTCACAAAATACTTACTGATTGAGGTTACTGCATCATCAAATATAGTACTCATGTGTTGCTTGAGGATGGGAATTTGTTCTGAGAAATGTGTTAGGCTATTTCGTTGTCATGTGTGCATCTTCAAGTGTACCCACACAAACTTAGATGGTACAGCCTACGACATATCTAGGCCATTAGATGGTATAGCCTGTTGCTCCCAGGCTACACACCTGTACAGCATATTGCTGTATTGAATACTGTAGGCACTGTAGAGCATCTAAACATAGAAAAGGTACAGTAAAAATATGGTAAAACATTTAAAATGGTGCACCTGTCTAAGACATTTACTGTGAATGGAGCTTGCAGGACTGGAAGTTGCTCTGGATGAGTCAGTGAGGGGGTGGTGAGTGAATATGAAGGCCTTGGACATCACTGCACCCTACTGTGGACCTTATAAACACTGTACTCGTAGGCTACACTACATTTATAAAAAATATTTTTCTTTCATAATCATAAATTAACCTTAGCTTACTATAATGTTTTTACTTTATAAACCTTTTAATTTTTGAAAATGTTTTTACTCTCTTGTAATAACACTTAAAACACAAACATATTGTACAGCTGAACAGAATATTTCCTTTTTTATTTCCTTATCGTTTAAGCTTTAAAAATTAAAATTCATTTATTTATACAGACATGCATTTTAAACTTTTTTGTTAAAAGGTAAGACACACACACACACACACACATGAGCCTAGGCCTACATAGGGTCAGGATCATCAATACCACTGCCTTCCACCACCACATCATACTCCACTGGAAGGTCTTTGGGGGCAGTAACATGCATGGAGCTGTCATGTCTATCATAATAATGCCCTACCTTGTTCTGGAATACCTACTTCGCGGGCGACCTGCCTGAGGCTATTTTACAGTTAACTTTTTTTTTTTTAATTGTTAGAAGGAGTACATTAAAATAGTGATGAAAAGTGTTCTATACTAAACAGTAAGTAATAGGGATTTTTAAGCTCCATTATAATCTTGTGTATCAGCTGTCATATATGTGGTCCATTGTTGACTGAAATGTCGCTATGCAGCATGTCTTCCCGGTATTTTGAAAGCCGTCGTTGGCAAAATTCTAAAGTACAATAATTTGCATTGTTTATTGCCATACTTCTCCTTGAGAGGTCCTATGGTAAGAGTTGTCTAATGACTTGGAAGTGACTGGGTTGAAGAATGTACCAGGATAAAAAGCTAGCATCTGGTACAGATAGTTCTGTCATTGGGATTATTTATTTTAAAGAAAAAATAAACTGACAATTGCTAGATATTTTTTATCATTAGCTAACAGACATCTGTGACATTTTCTTATCTGCATAATATAGTGCTCATAGTATTGCTTTGCCATTTGAAATTCAACATTGATTCAGTAAATATTTAAGGCGTATCTTCCATGTAGCAGGCACTGTAATCAGTGCTGGGGATATAGTTACAAGTAAGGTATGAGTCTCAGTCCTAAACCCAGTGCCCATCACAGTGTTGGGATTTGAACATTCAAAGAGCAGTAGACAAAAATGTTGTATTCAGGCCGGGCATGGTGGCTCATACCTGTAATCCCAGCACTTTGGGAGGCCGAGGTGGGTGGATCACGAGGTCAGGAGTTTAAGACCATGCTGACCAACATGGTGAAACCCCATCTCTACTAAAAATACAAAGATTAGCCAGGTGTGGTGGTGCACGCCTGTAATCCCAGCTACTTGGGAGGCTGAGGCAGGAGAATCTCCTGAACCAGGAAGCGGAGGCTGCAGTGAGCAGAGATCACACCACTGCACTCCAGCCTGGCTACAGAGTGAGACTCTGTCTCAAAAAAATGTTGTATTCAGTATCTCTTACATAGTAATGAAGACAGGCTAAAATATGAATGATTTTCGATGTGCACGAATTGTCTACACACAGTCTGTTATGGGAGTTCAGAGGAGACAATACTAGGATCAGATTGGTAGTAGAGGAATATCATTCAGGTGGCACTGGGAATAATTTGGATGTAGTAACAGGAAGTAGGTGAATAACCTTTTCTGAGTTGAGTAGGGAAGTGACATAATTTATTTAAATTTTATTTAATGTCCACGGGCTGCTTGGTGGGAAATTAGACTGTGGTCTGGAGGTAGAGGAAGTGAATGAAAGAAATGAGTCAAATTAGCAGGGATCATAGTATTCAGCTGATAAATGCTATAAGCAGTTTCCTTGCCTTTCATTGTTTTAAGAATTTTTTTTTTTTTTTTTTTTTTTGTGTTGGGGTCTTGCTCATATCACCCAGGCTGGAGGCAGTACTGCAATCTCGGCTCGCTGCAACCTCCGCCTCCCGGGTTCAAGTAGTTTTCCTGCCACAGCATCCGAGTAGCTGGGACTACAGGCGCGTACCACCACGCCCAGCTAATTTTTGTATTTTTAGTAGAGACGGTGGGGTTTCACCATGTTAGCCAGGATGGTCTCGATCTCTTGACCTCGTGATCCACTGGCCTCGGCCTCCCAAAGTCCTGGGATTACAGGTGTGAACTACCACGCCCGGCCAAGATTTCTTTATTTTTTTAAATCCTGCTTCTTTATTAAAAAAATTTGCCACGTTTATAATAAAATACTGGAAGAATTTTTTATCTGTATGCCAAGTTACCAGAAACTCTGATGTGCTTACCAGTCCTCCAACCTAGTGCTGATATTTGAATCTTCCTTCCTAGGTGGAGAATCTGCACATAGACAGGTATATGTTCTCTTAGTTCTTCATGTCCTTTGATCTTAGCTTCTGTTCTTACACTGTTGAAGGTGCTGCATTTTTCAGCTTTGGTTTTCCTTTCTTTATGATAATCCTATTTTAATATATAAGATCCTTTCAGGCAGCTGAAATATGCAAAAGGCAGGTAGAATAGCAGCAATTTTAGGTATCTATAAATTCAGGTAATAAATATGATGGGTTTGGATTATTTGTTGCATTCCTAGTGAGTTTATTTTAGTATATAACAATATTTAATCCAAATCCTGATAGAAATAAAAGGCCCATTTTGAGATAAATCATTAATTTTTAAAGCATACAAGTTACGTTTTTAAAAATTTCTCAAGCTGAAGAATATTCAGTGTACTCTCTGTGACTGAAAAATCTTAACACATAATCCACCAAGGCAAAAGGTAGGATTGGGGCAAGTTTCACTTAAATTTTTTGAAATTATTAAATAGTTCTGTCAGGCATTGAAAATGAAAGAAGAGAATGCTTATCGTCATTACATTTTAAGTGAAAAGATATAGCATAGATTATACATTTTGCTCACAAATATTTCCATGTTGTAGCAATTTTCTACTATGTTGTAATTACTTACTTGACTCCATTCTTTTTCTCTCCCCTACTACAGCGATCCTAGTACCACTGGATATTTTTGAGTGATTAAATGTACTACTCACTTCTTTTTTGTATTCATTTTTTTTAATAGAAAATGCATCAGATGCAGATTTATGGCTCCTGAACAGTTGCACTGTAAAAAACCCAGCGGAAGACCACTTTAGAAATTCAATTAAGTAAGTAGAAATTGATTTTTTTCCTATTTTCTATAATTAAAGTAAAAATTAATACCAAAAAGTTAGCTTTTTAAAAATGTCAATGTAGATATTTAGTTGATATAAAAAAGTTTGAGTTGGACTTTTAAGATTATACTGTTTTGAATTTGATAAAGAATGATACTTATTATTTTTAAATTAAATTTAATGTAAGTTCTGGGATATGTGTACAGGATGTGCAAGTTTGTTACATAGGCAAACATGCGCCATGGTGGTTTGCTGCTCCTATCAACTCATCACCTAGGTGTTAAACCCTATATGCGTTAGCTGTTTGTCCTGATGCTCTCCCTCCCCGTCCCCAACAGACTCGAGTGTGTGTTGTTCCCCTCCCTGTGTCCCTGTATTCTCATTATTCAGCTCCCATCTATAGGTGAGAACATGCAGTGTTTGGTTTTCTGTTCCTGTGTTAATTTGCTGAGGATAACGGCTTTCAGCTCCGTCTATGTCCTTGCAAAGGACATGATCTCGTATCTTTTTATGGCTGCATAGTCTTCCATAGTGTATATGCACCACAGCTTCTTTATCCGGTCTGTCATTGATGGGCATTTGGGTTGATTCCGTGTCTTTGCTATATTGAATAAGTGCTGCAGTGAATGTATGTGTGCATGTATCTTTTTAATAGAATGATTTTTATTCCTTTGGGGATATACCCAGTAATGGGATTGCTGGATCAAATGGCATTTCTGGTTCTGCGTGTTTGAAAGATCGCCACACTGTCTTCCACAATGGTTGAACTAATTTACATTCCCAACAACAGTATAAAAGTGTGTCTGTTTCTCTGTAGCCTCACCAGCATCTGTTGTTTCTTGACTTTTAATAATTGCCATTCTGACTGATGTGAGATGGTATCTCTTTGTGGTTTTGGCTTGCATTTCTCTGATGATCAGTGATGTTGAATGTTTTTTCATATGTTTTCTTGTCCGCATAAATGTCTTTTGAGAAGTGTCCATGTCCTTTCCCCACTTTTTAATCGGGTTGTTTGTTTTTTTCTGATACATTTGTTTAAATTCCTGGTGGATTCTGGATATTAGACCTTTTTCACATGGATAGATTACAAAAATTTTCTCCCATTCTATAGGTTGTTTCTTCACTCTGATGATAGTTTCTTTTGCTGTGAAAAAGCTCTTTAGCTTATTTAGATCCCATCTGTCATTTTTGCTTTTGTTGAAATTGTTTTGATGTTTTCATCATGAAATCTTTGCCTATGCCTATGTCCTGAATGGTATTGCCTAGGTTTTCTTCTAGGGTTTTTGAGGTTTGGGGCTTTACATTTCAGTGTTTAATCCATCTTGAGTTAATTTTTGTATAAGATGTAAGGAAGGCGTCCAGTTTCAATTTTCTGCATATGGCTAGGCAGTTTCCCAGCACCATTTTTCAAGTAGGGAATTCTCTCCCCATTGCTTGTTTTTGTCAGATTTGTCAAAGATCAGATGGTTGGAGATGTGCGGTCTTATGTGAGTTCTCTATTCTGTTTCCTTAGTCTATGTGTCTGTTTTTATACCAGTCCCATGCTGTTTTGATTACTGTAGCCTTATAGTATAGTTTGAAGTTGAGTAGTGTGTTGTCTCAGTTTTCTTCTTTTTACTTAGGATTGTCTTGGCCATACAGTCTCTTTTTTGGTTTCATGTGAATTTTAAAGTAGTTTTTTTTTTTCTTAATTTATGAAGAATTTCAATGATAGCTTAATGGGAATAGTATTAAATCTATAATTTACTTTAGGCAGTATGGCCATTTTTACAATATTGATTCTTCCTATCCATGAGCATGGAATGTTTTACCGTTTGTTTGTTTCCTGTCTTATTTCCTTGAGCAGTGGCGTGTAGTTCTCCTTGTAGAGGTCCTTCACTTCCCTTGTTAGCTGTGTTTCTAGTTATTTTATCCTCTTTGTGGCAGTTGTAATTGGGCGTTCACTCACAATTTGGCTCTCAGTTTGTCTGTTGTTGGTATATAGGAGTGCTTGTGATTTTTGCACAGTGATTTTGTATCCCGAGACTTTGCTGAAGTTGCTTCTTAGGTTAAAAATTTTGGGGCTGAGATGATGGGGTTTTCTAGAAATAGGATCATGTCATTTGCAAACAGAGACAGTTTGACTTCCTCTCTTTTTATTTGAATACACTTTACTTTTTTTCTTTTCTGATTGTCCTGGCCAGGACTTCCAATACTATGTTGAGTAGGAGTGGTGAGAGAGGGCATGCTTGTCTTGTGCCCGTTTTCAGGGGGAATGCTTCCAGCTTTTGCCCAGTCAATATGATATGGGCTGTGGGTTTGGCATAAATGGCCCTTATTATTTTGAGCTCTGTTTCATCAATAACTAGTTTATTGACGGTTTTTAACATGAAGGGTTGTTGAATTTTATTGAAGACCTTTCTGCATCTATCGAGAAAATTGTGTGGTTTTTGTCTTTATTTCTGTTTATGTGGTGAATCACATTTATTGATTTGTGTATGTTGAACCAGGCTTGCGTCCGGCGATGAAGCCGACTTGGTCATGGTGGATAAGCTTTTTGATATACTGCTGGATTTGTTTGCCAGTATTTTATTGAAGATTTGTGTGTTGATGTTCATCATGGAGATTGGCCTGAAGTTTTCTTTTCTTTTTTTTTTTTTGGTATCTTTGCCAGGTTTTGGTATCAGGATGATGCTGGCCTCATAAAATGAGTCAGGGAGAAGTCCCTTCTTTTCATTTGTTTGGAATAGTTTCATAAGAATGACTTTTTGAAGGGTGTTTTTGTGTGTCTGTCTCCTTAAGAATGATACTTTAATGGGAACTTTTCTAATAAGTGATTTCAGTATTTGTGAAGTGAGCTAATAGGTGATTTTCGAGTATTTGTTGAGTATTAACTATGTGTTCTTCTCAGAGAATCAATGAATACTTTGTGGAATTGCCTGACACAGTCCTTGCCTCTTTCCCTGCCCATTAGCCTGTTCTAAGTGCCACAGTCCCTGGCTTTCAAGGGAATTGCAGGTTGTTGAAGGGAGGTGGGCGTATTAAGCCCTTGCTTCTTGCTTTGTTCCTTCAAGTTAATGTGGAAGAAGTATCCTTTTTTCACATATTCTCTGAATCTTATCCCCATATATCTTCTTAGAAATCTCCTTCTAGAAATTATGTCCTCATTCCATATTTCCAACCTCTGCAGCTTGCCTGGCGCTTTAAACATGCCTGGTTCTAATCAGGCCCCTGTATCCCTGTTAGCTATTGTCCTACGTTTTTTCTTGCCTTCCCAATCAGACTTTTAAAAATTCTTCACTTCTTCATTTTATTCTCATACTCATTCTTCTTCTCCTTTATTGGTTTTATTGTGAAATATATTAAACAGACATTAGCATTTATAAAACACATACAGTTCACATAATAATAAACACTTAAACATCTGCCACCCAGTTTAAGAAATATAACATTGTCAAGACTGTCGAAAATGCTGTTTTCATTCATAACTCCCAAGAAGTAACCTTTATCTTGACTTTTTTGAGTCATTTCCTTACTTTTATTAGTTAATGTATCATCTATTAAGTATGTCTCTAAACAGTGTGTTGTCTTGTTTAGCCCTATTTTGAACTTTATCTGTTGAACTTATATGTTTGTGTGCTTCTGAGATTTACTTCTTTTTCTCAGCATTATACATTGAGATTTATGCATGTTAATGGGTGTAAAATAACTTTGGTCATTCATAGAATTTGCTACAATTTATTTGTTTTATTACTGGTAGAGTTTTGAATTTTTCCCAATATTTTGCTTTCATGAACATTCCTGCTATGAATATTTTAAACATGTTTTCTGGTGCACATGTGTAAGAATTATTCTAGAATATGAACCTGGGAGTTGAATTATTGGGTGACATATCTGTGTACATTCAAACTTTATTAGGTAATGCCAACTTCTTTTCACAAATGGATGTGGTGATGTGCATTCCCACCAGTAATGGATGTGTGTGTTTGTTGTTTTCTGTTTTTGCCAGTACTTGATATGGCCAGACTTAAGTTTTTGCAAGTCCATTGATGATGATGGTATTTTGCTTTGGTTTTAATTTTCTTTTTTTTTTTTCCCCCTTTGAGACAGGCTCTCAGTGTGTTGCCCAGGCTGGATTGCAGTGGTAGAATCTTGTCTCACTGCAACCTCTGTCTCTCGTGTTCACAGCATTCTCCTGCCTCAGCCTCCTGGGTAGCTGGGATCACAGGTGTGCACCACCACATCCAGCTATTTTTTTTTTTCTGAGAGGGAGTCTTGCTCTGTTGCCAGGCTGCAGTGTGGTGGCGTGATCTTGGCTCACTGCAACCTCTGGCTCTTTGGTTCAAGCAATTCTCCTCCCTCAGCCTCCTGAGTAGCTGGGATTACAGGTGCTGGACACCACATCCAGCTAATTTTCGTATTTTTAGGAGATATGGGGTTTCACCATGTTGGCCAGGATGGTCTCAATCTCCTGACCTTGTGATCCGCCCACCTTGGCCTCCCACAGTTCTGGGATTATAGGTGTGAGCCGCTGTGCCCTGCCTTAATTCCGTTTCTATGATCATTAGTGAAATGGAGCTTTGTAGAATAAATCTGTAGGCTCTTTGGATTTTACTGTTTTGTAAAATGGTGTCTCAAGTCATTTGTCTATTTTTCTGTTTTTTTCCCCCCTTTTAATTTTTTATTTGTGGCCATATATTATGTGTCTTACATATCCTAATCCTTAGATATTATACAGTTTGCAAATATCTTCTTTCAGTTGTAGCTTATCTTTTTACTTTATTTTGTGGTATCTTTTAAGATAAATACTGATTTAAAATCTATTAATCTGTTCTTTTTGGTTTGTTTCTTATTGTTTAAGAAATCTTTTCTTACTCTGAAGCTATTAAGATATTCTCCTATATTTTCTTCTAAAAGTTTTATGGTTTTACCTTTTACATTTAGGTCTACAATTCATCTGGAGTTTATTATTATTATTTTTTGATATGGAGCCAGAAGGGGTCTGATTTTATTTTATGTTTTTCTCTGTAGATAACCAGTTGCTTCATTATTGTTAATTAATTAATTTATTTTTAATTTATATTCTTTCTCCTCTTATCTGTGCATTACCCACCCTTTCATATGTTGAGTGTCCATAGATATTTAAGTCTGTTCTGGGTCCTCTATTTCATTCCTTTGATCCATTTCTTTATTCTGGTTCTTGTTCTACACAGTCATGAGTAGTACTGAGTTATATTAAGGCTACCTTTTTGATAGTGCTAGTACCTTTTTGTTCTTCTTTAAGAGTGTATCAGTTTTTAAGTCCAACAAGGAATGCCATTGTGCTTTTGTGATTACTTTTAATCTTTAGATGATTTTGGGGAAAATTGAATCTTCACAATTTTGATTTATCTGCCTCAGTTCTATTACGACTTTTTAAGGATTTATTCTTTTCTTTCTGTATCTCTTGTGCATCTTTTAGACTTTTTTCTACCAATGCAGATATTGAATTGTTCCAGTGCCAATAAAAAAATAAACTTATTCTTTCTTCTTTTACCTGCACAGTACGTATTTTATATTTTTATGCTACTGTAGATGGTAGACTTAAAATTTTCTTCATTTTCTGTGTTTGCTGCCTTGGTGTCAGGGAATTAATTGTAGTAGCAGTGTGAAGGATGGTTGTGTGTAAGGAAGAGTATAGATCAGTTCAGGGAGGACAGGGTGGTCATAGTCCAGGTACAGAGGGTCTCATCTAAAGTGGAGGTGTTCAGAATTGGAAGGAAGACATTGACTTGAGAAGGAAGAATTCTTAAACCAGGGTTCCCTACCCCCTGGCTATGGACCTTCACTCATCTGTGGCCTGCTAGACACTGGCTGCACAGCAGGAAGTGAGTGGCAGCTGAGCAAGCATTATTGCCTGAGGTCTGCCTCCTATTAGGTCATCATCAGCATTGGATTCTTATAGGGGCACAAATGCTGTAACTGCTCATATGAGGGATCTAGTTGGATGCTCCTTATGAGACTCTAAATTAATGCTTGATGACCTGAGGTGGAGCAGTTTCACCCCAGAACCACACCTCCCACCCTCTGGTGTGTGGAAAAATTGTCGTCCATGAAGCTGGTTCCTGGTGCCAAAATGTTTGGGGACTGCTGCTTTACATATTCCACATTGCCCAAGATGACTCTAAGGTCTCTGGCTAGAATGAAGTAAGGAATTCTAGGAAGGGAGTTTAATTTAAGAGATGACATGTTTTGGTTTTGAACATGCCATATTTGAGTTACAGATAAATATTTTTAATGAATATACTTGAGCTTTATTGAGTGTCTTCTATGTGACAGGCAGTGTTCTAAGTGCTTTAGATGAATTAGATAATATCTAGCTTAATTCTTGCAGGCTATCAATGAGTTGTAGATTCCATTTGTATTCCTGTTTTATAGGCAAAGCAGCATCTGTTTTACAGTTGAAGGTCTCTAAGGCTGTTCAGTTCATAAATGGTAGAGGTGGGATTTTAACTGAGGCAGACTGACTAGAGTCTGTGCATTTAACCATTTCATTACCGTGCTTCCTAGTTACAGATGTCAAGTAAGCGGTTGCAGAATTTAGGCGGATCTCAAAGAGGTCAACACTGGAAATACAGATTTAATATTGTTTGCATAGACGTGGTAGTTGAATGTGATGGCATCCTTAATTCAGAATGCTGGAAGGAGCAGAGGGGTTCTTAGCTGAGCGATGGCATGAGGCAAGGGAAGGGAGGATAGAAGAGGGGAGCTAGGGTCATGTAAAGGAGCAAGAGAAAGACGAATTCAACCGAGGCAGAGAATGGTGTTCACTAGATGCTGTTCATTTTCAGAGAATGCTTTTTTTTTCTTAATGAGAAGCCTATGATTGTACTTTTTTCTCTATAGAAAGATAAACAAGGTACAAAGGTACTTAAGTGCTACTGATGCACCCTAAGTATTGAACCTAGAGAATATAGTTTCTGTGATTATCAGCTTTATAATGTAATTAATGGACATAGTTCTAGAGTGTTTCTAAAAGTTTAAAAACTCAAATATAACTTGTGTCAATGGGTTTTGTTATATTTGTATTATGAATGTGGCTCAAAGTGATGATATGCTGTTTGAATTATAAAGTAGAAATGACACAGGAAAATTTGCCATTTAAACACTACAAAGCTAGTGGTAGCAAGCACAGGTCCCTCTAATGTAGTATTCTGCTTGACTGAAAGAAAATTTAAAAAGATATTATATATGAATAAACATTTTTAATGGCTTTGAAGGTTTTTGATCATCACAACTAATTCTTATTAAGATAACACTTAAACTAACATTTGATTTGTTTCCAGAATAAATACAATCCTATAAAAGGTACAATAACAGTTAACATTGGGAAAGCATCAGATTGAGGTGACATTTATACGTATGAAATCTTTTAGTGTTAAGCATTTTGCTTTATTTAGCTATTTTCCCAGTTGCGATCACCATTGCCTAACAGAAAACAACAAAGATGAGTAGTGTAGCATTGTTATACATTAAGTCATGCTACACATGTGTCTCTTCTCATCCTCCGGCTCCATCCTTTCCCTTTGCTCTCTTCTCTTGCATGCGTTTTGGTTTTCCATGAGAGTGAGGTGAAGCTTAGGATCGAAGAGAGTCTGATAAGGTGTTGTGTCTCCTTCTGTTGCACCGAGTCCTTTATACCCAAATGTACACATTTACAGCAGTGGGGTGGGACCTGCTTTTTTCTAACCTGAACTCTTTACCCATGGTGGCTTCACTTTGCTACTCATTCCTGTGTGTCGTCATCTCTCCGTCATCTGTTTTTGTTTTCCTTCCAATACTTCTTGGTGTTAAATAGTTGTTTTAAATTATGCATCACATCATTTTCTTTCTCTTGAGCCACCACACAAAAGATCACCTTGTTTTGACAGAAATAAAGAAAGATGACTTTAAGGGATTTACTGTCTTTCCTGTGATTAATACAGTCTCCTTGATTAAGATCCAGAAATTGTCAATTTGTGACACGACAGCTATGGACTGAATTATTTTGTTGTTTGTTTTGGGGCTTTATTTTTCCCAAGGTTTTTACAGTGTTTGTATTATTGATATTCAGATAGATAAAAGAGTAAGACTTTTAAGTAGCAAAAATAGAGGTAAGAGTGACTTTTGGGTTGCCTTTTCACCTTAGAAAAATGTTATTGCCCTTACTAATTTAGAAAGAATCACTTGTAAGCCCTCTATGTTACGATGGCAGCCTACTGCACGCATACTGTTTCCTCTTGAGCATTTGTCATTTGCCTTTGTTTTATTGTTTTATCCATTAGACTATTTTGATTTAGACAATATGGGCTTTAACTTGGGGATTCTTGAGTAAATGAAGAAGATAAAAAGTTTCAAAAAATAAAATTTGCTCTTAATGATAGTATCAAATAAGGAAACTCCTTTGGTTAATGCTTTATAGAAGTGTGGGATCTTTTCCATGCCACCTACGGTCGTTCAGAGGCTGGTGAAAATAAACACATCTTGTGTGTCCTATAGAAATGACAGAAAGAATAGCCAGCTTTCTTTGATCATGGACTGTCAACCTCTATTTGACCTTGTGCATTATTAACCCAAATGGGCACTGTGGTTTAGCCATACTGATACTGGATAGACAGGAGTCACTTGTTCTGTAACTGACTTTGCCTGTAGAAATAAATGGTAATGTTGAAGGGATGGCTTAGGTATCTGAGTGTAATTACTTGAAAGAACAATTGAAAATAAAGGCAGAACTGGGTAAACAAAAAAAGTGTGTGTTTGAGGCACAGGATACCTGCTTGTATAACATCTCTTCTCTGTAGGAAATCTTGCATGCCGTTCTGTTGAGCAAAACATAGACGTTATTGGACTGTCATTCCTACGATGAAAATATTTTTTGTTTTATGTAGATTTATTTTTGAGTTCTTTTTCTTGATAAACTGAAGTTAGGGGAGGTGCCAGAATATTATTTCAACTTGAACTTGTAAAGCTAATTGCTTTCAAAAAAAGCTGACTTCATAAGAACAGAGAAGTGGTGGCCCTTTCAGTTAGTAATTATCCAGTTTAAAGGAATTTAAAAACCCTTTCCAGTTCTCTCGTTAACCACATTTACTAGAAACTTTTTTTAACTAAACTTTTAAAAGTTACTTTTATTTATTTTTTGAGATAGGATCTTGTTCTGTTGCCCAGGTTGGAGTGCAGTAGCATGATCATGGCTTACTGTAACCCCATCCTCCTGGGCCAAAGCAATTCTTCCTCCTCAGCCTCTTGAGTACCTGGGACTAGAGGCACATGCCACCACTAGCCAATCTGTTATTATCATTATTTTTTTTAGTAGAGTTGAGGTCTTGCTATGTTGCTCAGGCTGGTCTTGAACTCCTGACCTCAATCAAGTGATCCTCCTGCCTTGGCTTCCCAAAGTGTTGGAGGTTACAGGCATGAGCCACTGTGCCTGACTTCCAAAATTAATGTTTAATTAAAATAATTTTGGCATTAGAAGGAAAAAGTCACAGGGCTTTGGTTTGGCCTTTTGTGAGAAATAAGTTAGATAATGCAAGTTATTTGAATTATACTTAAAAACAACTATAGTTTGTTGATTTTTTCATTAAACTTAGATATTTTAATTTTAACTCTTCTAATTATGTGAAATGGCTATAGTTTCATCTTATTAAGATGTCACTGCCAGATTCAGTGAATCATTATGTGCTTTTGCCAGTCACAATCTAATTTTTTTTTTCAGTGATCCTTGCCCACCAGAAAGTATCCTTTTACATGGAAAGTTCGTTCAAAGTATTGAACTGTTTGAATTAATTAGTATTATTGGTTAGGTATTGTCTAATAAGACTTGTTCCTCTCAACAGTGCTGTGCTTAATATGAATTCATATTTTCCTACCATTTCTCATCTACTTCCACTGTTTAGATATTGTCTACATGCTGATTTCTCCCAAATCTTTGTTTTTGATCTTACTGTCACCTTACAAGCTCCATCCTGGTATCTCCCACTGCTTCCTTGACTTCTCCATTTGGATGACCTTAACCATGGACACCTCACACCATCATATCAGGACCTCCTTCTTATCTACCTTTTCTCCAGCTAGCATTTCCATCAGTATTGCCCATCTTCTTTGATTATGGTCATCACGTAATTACATATAATTTCTTAGGTAACGGGTTTTTTTAAAAAAATTGTTCAATGCCTCCCTCTCCTACCTCTTTTCTTGCCACTGGGCTATAGAATGTTACTTCCTCCCCCACGTCAGAAAATTTCCCAAGTACATAATGTATCTGCTTATGTTCTTCCCTTCCTTGGACTGTCCTCTCTCTTTCTTCCTAATGCGTGCCTATTCAGCCAGATGGTATTAATGTGGGGTAGATGAGGGCACCTCCACCTACCCCACATTAATCCCACCTGGCTGAATAGTTGATCTTTCGAACTTATGTCAAACATAACAACATTTGTGAGGTCATCTCTCTTCTAACTCTCACCTCACCTCTTAGCCCCAAGATCTGTTCCATGCTAGTTCTTTATTCCATATTAACATCTATTGTTACGTATTACATTTTATTATTTGTTTACGTATTTGGCTTGCTACTAGATTTTGAGTTTTGAGGTTATAGGATACTGGCATCAGAAAAATTCTTTTTATGAAGGCTTTGACCCTCTGACTCTACTATGTAATGATTTTCCTTGTCCTAAGAAACAGATACCATTAATAGACAAAGACCACTTGTGAACAGTTGTAAGAATGTTCTCGAAAGGTTGCAGTGAGTCCCTTAATAGACACATGCTGTGTATTTGTAAAAAGGGGAAAGAACATTCTAACTTTCTGATTTTGAATTTCTAATATTTTATTCCTGAGGGAAGTAGTGAAAGGAGTAAGCATACTTCTCCCTTCTTGGGGTAGTCACCTGGTCATGCTGGTAGGCTCTTGTGCTCCTCATTATCCTAAATGAGCTCCAGGCCAGCTTCGGGACCGTGGCATTAGATTGGTTAAAGCATCCCTTCTTGTGTGAGAGAGTAGGAAAGGCGGATGAAAACCTGGTAGTGTTTGGCCTTGAGTTTGGCACAGAATCATAATTACTTGATACATGTTTGTATAATTAGGTTAAACTGATTCTCCCTCTTTTTGGGAAAAGGGTTTAGTGTCCTGCTGCCATTGTGTCAAGTCATCGTTAATGTATTAATGTTAAATACATTGTAAGTTGTATAAGTAATATGACTGCATTGCATCAGAGCACTTGTCTTACATTTGAGTATCAAATTGACCAGATTTTGGAGTGAGCAAAAAACACCAGATATACCACCAAAATTGAAAAAAAAAATTAACTGGTTATTGCTGGGGAAGAAGTAGTCGTGTTGAAAAGGCTGACTTGATAAAGGATGTTGTAAAATGAGTGAAACAGATCTAACAGGACAGTGACGTGGTCTCTGTGATTGAGATCTCCTTGGTCTCTAGAACAATGCCTGATGAACAGCACTGACTTATTTATTCATTAAATTGAGTTGAAAGATTTGATAAAGGCCAAGTTTCTCTAAATAATATTCTTGTTTATGGATTAGGTCTTATTATCTATCATATGTGACTTCATTTTATTCAGGTCTTACGTCACGGTTTTGTTTAGTCTGTTTTCTGTTGTTGCTAGGATTTTGTAATTTTTTCTTCTGTAAGCTTGTTTGGAGTTAATAATGGCATTTGAGGAGCAAGCTTCCTGGAAACATAGAAGAAGAGTTTTTTGTTGATGGCAAAAGTAGAGGGTGAGAGTAATGTATGTTCGGAGCAGCTTCTGACTATTTCCTGTTACAGACTTCAAGTTATCTTCTAACTCTGGAAAAACATGGAGATCAACGAGAGGGAAGGCAGAATATTATCATGTGATGTATTCCAGTGAGCAGTGTTTTGGAAATAAAAAAGAAAGTCTATTTTAGTGTTTAATTCCTGGTTTTACTTAAAAAAAACTGAAACTATAAACTTACAGTTAAAAGATTAGTAACTTAATTTGCAAATCAGCAACAGAAAAAGCAGCTCAGAGGTGGTAAGGCCATTTCAAAATGCAAAACTGAGTTTTGTAGATATCTAAAATCTTTTTGAAGAATAGTATTTTGCATATTTTATGATTAATGTTACATCAACAGTTGCTTTGTTTTTGCCATTTTAAGCAAGAGAGTGAGTGAAAGAGGGTAGTGTATTATGTACTGGCAACAGCTGGCTGATAGCATTGAAATACTTACGTAATTAAATATATGTGTTGGCTGTTGTCCTAACAGCTCTGTAGGTGGAGGCTCCAGAAAGCATGCAGAAACTTGCTTTAGCAGGTTTAAAAAAGAAATCAACATGATCTAAGTCTGTTCTTTGAGCCAAGAGTGATTTCCTATTGTTTTGGTTTGAAAGACATTCTACTTATTCTTGGTGTGTGTGTTTATGTAACAGCGGAGAAAAAAAAGACTCTTGTTTTTTCCTTCCCTTATTGTTTTCTCTAAGAGTTACAAACGTAGTCTTTCATAATTTTTAGTCAGTAGTATTATTTACTAACTGATAATAAGTGAAATAAAAACACATTTTCTTTAAACCTATAGGACATGCTACCAAAGTATTAAATATTAACCCTTTTTATTTCTTACTTATGGTTACACTTAGGTGTCATTCTTTGGGCCACATTGACGAAGTTATTTAGAAAGTAGACTGTATTAAGTCATGGATTGTTATGATCTTGGAAAACTGGATGGGGTGGCAGGTAATAAGCAACTTACTTTCACCTAATAGCTGTGGATTTAAATCTTATAGTGCCCCACCTTCACCTATTTTACTGTTTCTTTTTTAGCTCTAAGGCTGAGCCTGGTCCCTACGTACCTTTGATGACAGGATGGCACTTTTGTGGGTGTTAGAAAAAGTGCGTAGACACAGTGCAGCACTACTGTGTGGGGCTGCCCCCTATTAATAACTCTGTCATCTCTATCTGTTTGCACCCATTTTCAGAGTTCCTTAGCGGCAGCCACTCTATCTTTTATCTGTATCCCAACATCTTATACAGTGATTGACAGTGATAGCTGAACAAATGAATGAACCAGCTCATGTATCTGCTTCCTTTGTATGTTTATCTTTCCCATCCCTTCCATCCTCTGCCTTTGTCAGATCTAATGTCTTTTTCTGGATTTTCATAGAACTTTTTTCTGTGTCTCTTTCTTATTAGATTGTAGGACTTTGAACTTGAGATCATCCACATGTCATAGAATACCTAAAAAGTAGAGGCTTAAATGAGTTAGGGGATTTATTTTTTGTATATATTGCAAAGTCCACAGTTAGGAAGTTGCTGGCTTTGGTTTACCAATTTAAGGGTGTGAGGACTGAAGTTGGTGTTTCATAGGTCTTTCCCTTTTGGTGTCAAGTGGTTATTGCTCTCTGGCCATCACATGCACTTTCTCCCACAAAAAAAGGTGAAAGTACTAAACTGGTGTGTCAGCTCAGTCTGTCCCTTCTTTAAAGGAGCTTTATAGGAAGTCCCACTCAAACCCTGTGCTTGCGTCTCATTGTGTGGAGTCATATCACAGAACTACGTCTATTTGTAAGACAGGCTGGGAAATGCAGTGTTGTTGTTGTTTTTTTAAATTTGCTTTTATACTGCACACATTGTTGCTCCCAACAGAATTGGGGTTCTGTTAGTAAGAAGATGGGGAGATGGGGATAATGTTCATTGACTTGATAGCTCTGCTATAGGGCATAACCTTTGGGACAAGATCTAAATTTTACTTACTTTTTTATCGTTTATCAGGACCGGTGTATTGGAGGAGGCCCTCAACATACTTGTGAACAAATGATCCTTCTTTCTCCTGTTATCTTTATTCAAAACATTTAGAAAATAACATAGTTGACATTTAAGAACTTTTCCTGTTTTTGCTTCCCCCGAGTGGTCTCTGATGAAGGACTAACAGAATATACAGGAGAAGTTCATGGCTCAGTTGTTGGACACACATAGTTTTTTTTAAAGATGGGACTTGCACATATTTTCTACTCTTAAGACCTGCAGTGACCATATATGAAATGGAATCTATAAGGAAAATATGTTTTTCATTGTTTCTGAGATTCATTTCTTTGATATAATAATCATAAGCCTGGTTTAAAACCCAGATATTTTAAAAGAATTTAGACATAAAACAAAAGTGAAGTTTATAATGATGATCATGGTGGGTCTTAACCAATTGGAAAACATGTTGAATGAGAGTTAAATTCATTTTATAATTAAATGTTTAGAAAACAGTATTTTGTTTAATTCTAAAAAAATTTAGTTATAGTTGAAAAATACCATCTTTCACTAAGATGGAAATTTAATGTTTTAGATCTCACTTGAAAAAAAATGGAGAATTTGATGTAACAAGTGAAAATCTAACCCATGGGAAGAGTCTTATAAAACTTGCTGGAGATTTTTGTAGGTTGGTGCCATTGGATATTATCAGAGGGAAGTTAAGGCTATCAAATTCTCATTCCAGAATATAACCTACACATTCTGCAACAGTTTCTTTTATGTTTCTGTATAGATATGATATTGAATTGTTGTCAGGTACTACCCAGATATAATTAGGTTCTACTGACCCATTCTTTGCTGTTTCTTTGTGTGCCTGTGTGCTCACAGGCAATTCTGTTTGCTTTTCTTAATGTAGATGCATTAAGAAAGAAACTGAAAGAATCACATGATAGAAGCTGTTTTGGGAAAAATACAAATTAAAATGGATGTCAAGGATCTCTTTAACAATATGTTTTAGAAGTCAACAGCTCATCCTTTGTGCCAACCAACAATTTGCTTTCCAGCTCATAAATTTCTTTTCTATTACAAGAGGAATCAGATAAGCAAGTTGATGGCAAAACTAAAAAGTTTAATTTGGTGTTTTCCTTAAGTGCCTGTCAGTATTTTATGATAGTTACTGAAGGCAAAGACTTGTTTTTCTTTCAATGACAAAATGGTTTGAGTCAACATATTTTGTAGTATTTTAGTCATCCATGGCTGAAACATTGATTAATTAACTGTTTTGATGGTTTTACCGTTTTAATTTAATAACAAAGGATTTTATGTCATTGCTCAAGTACATTTTAAAAAAGGTAATTTTAAAAAGTAAGAATAGAATTGGAGTATATTCATTGAACAAATTCTAAGAAACTTCAAAAAATTCTCTTCCATCTAGGCTGCAAGCTTTTTCTTATTTGTCATTTTAGATACTTGTATATCAAGAAATTTGCAGTGTACCAACTTGGTAATCAGTAATGGGTGTCTTGAGAGTTATACAGCGTAGTCAGAAGTTTTAAAACTCAAGAGTGATCCAAGGCAAATGGTGGCCTGAGTATGTATTTTCACTCCTCTCATTGTCACACTGCCTAAATAACGTTGAACAACTGTGAGAGCCTTTGTGCCTGGTGTTACAGGGAAGCACATATGCAGCTGAGATGCTGGGTCTTGGGCGGAAGTTGTGCTGTATAGATGGGGTTCGGGGAGTGACCTTATCTGTGTTCCTTGTGGTGATGGAGAGTCCAGGACCTAGAATCTGGAGAGTCTCATCTCTCCTGTAGACCTGGTGCAGTGTCTTTAAAACTTATCACACCCAGTAATTCTCTTATATAAAAAGTGTTTTGTAACATATCTTTTGTTATACTAAAGTGAAAATCTTAAATAATATAATCTATGTACACATATTATTAACAAATCAATTAGCACAGTGTTCTGAATGTAATTAAGGGAAAAAAAGGAAAAAAATTGTTAATGTAATACATGTTTCAAAATACAAATACTTAGGCACAAATATACTAGAAGACCTAATGAAATGGCCTGTATACAGAATTACAGCAACAGTGAAAGTAATGAATGCAGTCTGATATGTGTGTTGCCTTAACAGCTTAAATGCCAAGAACAGCGTTGGTGATACAATGAGGCATCTTTCCAGAATGAGTGATGACTCTTGCTAAAGTTCTTAATGAAACAAAGTATGTTCTTCCTTTCATTTTCACAGAGGTTGGACCCTGAAACTGTACAAGAAATACATTAAGTCCTCACTTAATGTCAATGATAAGTTCTTGGAAACTATGACTTTAGTTGAAATGATGTGTAGAGAGACGAGATTTTTTTTTTTCTTTTTCTTAGCAATGTTGTAAAGAAACAGTGTTGAATGAAACAGTGTTATTCCAGGAGCTACTATATGTAATATGGAGATAGGTTCTAAGGAGATATGATAAATCTGTTTTTTACATACATGCACGTGAAGTGAGGCTTTCAGAACTCATGCAGGTCATGTAGAATTCTCTGTACAGCGTAGATCTGTGTGGTGGAAGACATTCAGCACCTTTGACTTCTGCCCACCTGATGCCAGTTGCACCCTCCAATTAGTATTATATCCAAAAAGATTTGGATTTAACTACTTACTGATTAAAATTTCTGTATGGCCTGAAGCACACAAAACAAGATAAAAGAGTAACAGGAGAATATGGATGTGAAGGTATATATGACATTATGTTTATAAATTTAAATAAATACTATTAAAGAGCTCCTTAGACAACATAATTAGAAAGTATACGAAGGACATACACAGGCAATTTATGAGGATGTACAAATAAAAATGGAAAGATGTTCATTCTTGCCAGTGCTCAGTGAAATATGGATTAAGTGAGATACTGGTTTTTGCTCACTAGATTTTTTTTTTTCCCCCAGTAGGCCCAGTGCTCCTGAGAGTGTGGGGAACCGTTGTTTACTCTGATACATTGCTGGTAGAAATTTGAATTACTATAATCTTCTGTGAAAGTTGTTTTTTTGATACGTATAAAAATTAAAAATATATCTGCTCCTTGATTTAGGAATCCTGTGTTATATGACCCTCTCCTGCAGATATGAAACACCTGTCTGCTAGGATAGGAACATAAAGTTATTGACTGCATGATTGTTTATAATACAGAAAGTGTGGTAACAAATCTTAGGCCGTCTTAGGTATTCTTCTTTATGGGCACATATGAATGCATTTTACAGCAGCTCCTCCTGGAATCTACTTACATAGATTTGCCCAGCTGAGAAGCAGCTTGGGGGCTGATCTATTCCTACGTTCCGAAGAATTTTTTTCTTTGACTTATTAGTGATTATGATGACATGACCTTTTATTGAAACTGTTTCAAACTATATGAAAGCATGCTCTGATGACATTTTTGAAGTGTCTGGATTCTGCTTGCCATTGTTTAAAGATTTAACTAGTTCTTTCTTTAATTAATATTGAGCTCTTCTAGCGTCATCTTACCACTGGAATGGCATGTACCATTTAGCTCATCTTTCCGTTTCATGGCTGGTCAAAAGAGGCACATTTTAGACATTAACTAACTGAACATTCTTTACTGTAATAGATTTGGAACTATTATCTAAAACAAATGTTTATGTTCTCTGGCCACTGTGTTGAATATGTATGGTATATCTCTTCCATTTGGCAGCATTTGGTTCAGTTTTCACTGCCCTTGAAATAAACATACTTGTTCTGAATGGCAGTGTTCAGGATTTTCCAGAGTCAATGATGTTTGCACCACATCTGGCCGGTCAGTATTCATTAATTTGACAAATATTTCTTGACTGCCTACTACGCGTTACAGGCTTTAGTAATTCAGAGATTAATGACACAGTCACTGCTCTTAGGACAGGATAGGTTAGCCAAAAGGGCAGAGTTTTGGTCACATTGTTATAAGACATTACTATAAGTGTAGTCATGCTTCTTTGTTGACAGTGATAGCTGAATGGGTATCAGTGCACTTGGTTTTTAAAATCCTGAGTCTTACTCCAGTCTATACTCATCCTGGGTCTCTGTATCTTGTTTAAATCCCTCTTCCCTCAGCAATAAGCAAACTTTGCTATCTGAGGTAATGAGAAATCTTGAGGAGGGCAGCCGCGGCTTTGATTAATTCAGTTGCTTGAAGATGTTATCAAAGACCCTGGGCACTAGGTACTTTGTATTTTTTCTTATCTTTTTCTCTTCTGCCAGGCTCGATGTGATGGCCTGGACGTCAGTGAAGTTAAAACGTTACTTTTGGCCGGGCGCAGTGGCTCACGACAGTAATCCCAGCACTTTGGGCGGCTGAGGCGGGCGGTTCATTATGTCAGGAGTTTGAGACCAGGTTGACAAATGAAGTGAAAGCCCGTCTCCACTAAAAATACAAAACATTAGGCTGGCGTGGTGGTGGGCGCCTGTGATCTCAGCTGCTTAGGAGGCTGAGGCAGGAGAATTGCTTGAACCCAGGAGGCAGAGGCCGCAGTCAGCTGAGATCATGCCATTATACACTCCAGTCCAGGCGACAGTGCGAGACTCCGTCTCAGGAGAAACAAACAAACAAACAAAGTTACTCTGATAAGGTGGCTGCCTGGGTTTTGGATACCATGTATAAAGGAACAATTTCTTTCCCATCTGTACTTTTTTTGGGGTAAATTTTTAAACATTTTATGCTGATAGGAAAATTGTAAGAATAGTATACTGAATTTGTGTATACTCATTACTCACATTCAACAAATGTGCATATTTTACCACATTATTTTACTTTTTTGGTGTATATGATTTTCATGGCTAAGATTTTAAAACAAAAGGGTGTGCAGTGGAAACTTCATTACGGTGCTGACATTAGCCACCGTTTGCCCTTTGCCAGAGTATATACAAGTGACTGTGTAAATATCTTTCCTCCCTTTGTCCTTTGTCTCTCTTTCCCTTCCTCTCTCTTCTCCCTTTGTGTTTTTCCCTCCCTTTCTCTTTCCTCCCTCCCTGCCTCCCTTCCTTCCTCCAATTGTGCATCCTGGAATAATTCCATATGGGTGTACAAATTCATAGAATATTTGTTTGTTCTCTTATTTATGGATTTTTAGTGTTCCAGTTTATGTGCATGAAATTTTATTAACCAGTCACCTTTTGATTCTTTATGGTAATAACTGGCATTATAAATATTGTTTAGAAGAATGTTTTTTAAAGTATTTATTTATATTTTTGGAGGTGGAGTCTCGCTACATTGCCCAGGCTGGAGTGCGGTTATTCGCAGGTGCAGCCATAGCATACTGCAGCCTTGAAATCCTGGGCTAAAGCTGTTTTCACGCCTCAGCCTCCTGAGTAGCTGGGACTACAGGCATGTGCTACTGAGCCAGCTTATAAACATGTTTTGACTGGAAACTTTAGTTGTTGATTATGTAGAGTATGTAAACAGTTTTTAACTTGCATCTTGAAATAATAACATAATTACTGAAATGTTTCAAAAGTAGTGCAAAGGCTTCCCATGGACCTTTCACCCAGCTTCCTTTAATGTTTAAATATTTTGCATAGCCATAATGCAGTGATCAAACCAGAGAATTAATACTGATACAATGGTAATAACTGTTGTACAGACATAATTCACATTTTGTCTTTTTTTTTTCCGGCTCAATTGAGAATTCTCCCTTGCATTTAGTTGTCATTCACTGTCACCTCCAATCTGGGACAGAGCCTCAGTATTTCTTCCTTTATAACCTTGACACTTTTGAAGAATACTTGTCAGTTGTGTTATAGAACATTGCTCGGTTTGCATTTGCTTGATATTTCCTCATAATTAGGTTGAGATGCCATGCATTTTATCAAGAATGTAGGAGTGGTGGATATTGCATTTGAGATTGGCAAATATCAGTGTGTCATACCAAGAAGATTCAGGATGTTTATATATCTCTGTACTAGTTAACTTTTACATCTAGTAACCAGGTGTAAACTTTATTTAAGGTGGCAGCTGTCAGTTTTCTCCACTGCAAAGTTACTGTCGTCCCCTTTGGGACTGTAGATATTTCGTGATTCTTTGGTACTATGCATATATCCTATTTCTCATTATGCTTTCCCTATTATAATTTTAGCATCCCTTGGTTATTCTTACCTGTAACAATCAATACAATTGTATTTTCAAGTGATGATTTTTTTCTTTCCATCATGTCTTCTCCACTTATTAATCTGAATTTTACTGTAAAGAAGAGCTATAGAATAAGTCTGTTTTCTCTCATTTATTTATGTTTTCAGTTACTTGTATCAGTGTAGCCTTATGGGTCTTTATTTTTTGAGGCATGATCCGTAACTAGCATTATGTTATCACCCGTATTGTTCTGGACTTGGCCAGTGGAAGTGGCTTCAGGTTGGCTCCTTTATCTTTGTTGTTGTTGCTGCTTTTCTTATTGAGTGACAATTTAAATGACAAGCTATAGAACTCAGCTCACTACTAATGAGAATGGTACGAGGCTTGACTCCCCACCTGCCCATCTTAACCATTTTTAAGTGCAGAGTTCAGCAGTGTTAGCTCCATTTGCATTGTGACCCGGTGCTCCTGTATCGGTTTAACATGCCTCTGCTTTGAGCGCTTCCTTACTTTCCGGCACCATAGAATAGTTCAGGCTAATCTTATACTTTCTTTGCCTCAGGTCCTGGTTTGAGTAATTTCTCCATGAAGCCCTGGTTCCTTTCATTGGTGAATGGTATAAAGAAACCACAGTCTGGGCACTAGATATGCTCATTGCTACTGGGATGTCATTGCTTCCAGGTACTCTTAGTAGATTATATCTGCTAAGACTTAGGAGGTATACATATTTACACAAACACATATAACTGTTTCTGCTTACCTGTGTATGTATTAAAAAGCATGAGGTCATCTATTCCCTTTGATTCTACTTCAGCTGCATAGGATTTCATTCTAGCATTCTCCCTTTTCTTATATGTAACTCTGCTCTTTACCAGTGAAATACGGAAAATCTCATTTTCTATGGTATATTTACGTTATTTGTTCAGTCTTATTAATCATATGCATTGGTTTTGGAATTACCCATCTCTGTGTGAAAAAGAAATTTTACTAACAAGAATATAATATTTACGTTTAGTCCTTTTTATCCAGTTTACTTGAGTGAGTTCTTTGCCACTCAAATCAAATTCTGTTATTAATTTGTAATACAATTAAATTAATTTGTTAGCACTTGTATTCTATTGTGGATTCTCCCCACTTCCTGGATGGTTTCAATTTTTTGAGTTTATGAAATAGGAGCATGGCTCTCAAAGTCAGAATGATATTAAATCGTTTACTCAGAGAACGATCACTGCCCACTCATCCTTTTCGCCATCCCCATTACTCCATTCTTTTCATCTTGAGCCCACCTGTTTCCCATTAGGTTCTGACTTCTCCTTCCATTTATTTATGTTTTGTACAAACAGGCAGAAATCAGCAGTGATTTTTGTATTTTGATCATTCCTTCTACATTTGTTAACTGGAATTTCAGTGTAAGGAAGAATGGTCTCTTATTCCACACTTATTTATTTATTCAATATTTGATGTCAGTGTAGAATCATGGTTATTTATTCTGTAGGTCATAATGTCATAGAATAAATATACAGAATTCTCTGAAATGTATGGAAAATTTTAAATTTCCTTTTGATTTTTACTTAAATGATGGCATACTATATATACATGTCTCTTATTGTTTATCTGTTGTTTCTCAATTTTTGTGAGTTTTTATATTTGTCTGTGACATATATCAAAGGCATATTCTCCCCATTTGTCAGCTGTCCTTTTACTTTGTTATTCAGAATTTTTATTATTTTGCCACTAAATTTGTGAACCTTTTTCAAGTTCTTCTGGAATTTGAGTCATGGCTAAGTTATCACCTTTCTGTAAAATGAGGCTAAAGAGAAGTTTAGTTTTTTCTAGTACTTGTCACTTACATAGTGACATTTATATCCCTGATCCTTTTGGAGTTTATTCTTACCTACGGTGTGAAGTATGAATCTACTTTTTTCTTTGTCTAACCTAATTGTTCTAGCGCCCTTTTTATCTCTAGAAATATTCTAGTGCTCTTTTTTTTTTAAATCTCTAAACATTTTCTTAGTGATGGGGTCTTGTTATATTGCTCGGGCTGAATTGCAGTGGCTGTTCACAGGCGCAGTAATGGCTTACTACAGCCTTGAGATCGTGACCAATGCAATTCTCCTGCTTCTGCCTCCCTAGTAGCTGGGAATCTAGGCGCATACCACCACACCTGGTGCTTGTACTAGCACTCTTTACTAAAAATTTAGTCTTTACAACAGTGTTTTGAAATGACATTTTTGTCCTATCAAATTTCCAAATTTACATAGGTCTATTTTGGTCTTTCTCTTCTGCTCCACAGTTCTGTTTATTTGTATTCCATCTATCCTGTTTGTAAAGGAAGTTGTATTTGTATTACAATTTGACATCTGCTAGGGCTAGTCTTTCCTTGTAGTTTTTCCTTTCCTTTCCTTTCCCCTTTCCCTCTTTTTTTGAGAAAGAATCTCACTCTGTCACCCAGGCTAGAGTACAGTGGTACAATCTCAACTCACTGCAACCTTCACCTCCCGGGTTCAAGCGACTCTTGTGTCTCAGCCTCCTGAGTAGCTGTGATTACTATGAGCCACCATGCCCAACTAATTTGTGTTTTTAATGGAGACAGGGTTTCACCATGTTGGGTGGGCTGGTCTTGAACCCCTGACCTCAAGTGATCCACCCATCTCTGCCTCCCAAAGTGCTGGGATTACAGGCATGAACCACAGCACCCAGCTGTAAATTAATTTTTAATGAATTAATTTAGGGAGAACTGATTGTTTTATGAGGTCAAGTCCTTCTATTGAAGAACAGATGATAGCTTTACATTAATTCAGCCCTCCTTTTATGTCTTTTAGCAGTGTCTTAATGTTTTCCCACTGTAGACTTTGGATATACAGATGTCCTTCCAGATATGTGGGGAATTGGTTCCAGGATTCTCCGAAGATACCAAAAGCTGCCATTGCTCAGGTGCCTGATATTAAATGGTACAGTACTTGCATGTAACCTATGCATATTCTTCTGTGTGCTTTAAATCATCTCTGGATTACTTGTAATACCTAATACAGTGTAAATGCTAGATAATACTTGTCTTACTGGATTTTTTAGGGAATAATGAGAATTTAAGAATCTGTACATGTTCAGTATTGACACAGTTTTTTTCCCCTGAGTATTTTTAATTCATGGTTGGATGAATCCATGGATGCAGAACCCATGTGATATGGTCTGGTTCTGTGTCCCCCAGATCTCATCGTGTAACTCCCATAATTCCCATGTGTTAGGGGAGGGACCCAATGAGAGATGATTGAATCTTGAGAGTGGGTCTTTCTCCTGCTGTTCTCATCATAGTGGATGGATCTCATGAGAGCTGATGATTTTAGAAAATGAGAGTTGCCCTGTACAAGCTCTCTTTTTGTCTGCTGCCATCAATTTATGATGTGATTTACTCCTCACCTTCTGCCGTGATTGTGAGGTCTCCTCAGACATGTCACACAGTAAGTCCAGTAAACCTCTTTATTTTGTAAACTGCCCAGTCTTGGGTATGTCTTTATCAGCAGCTTGAAAACAGACTAATACACCGTGATATAGGTATCTTGTTACGGTTATTCCTTTCTGTTTTATGTTCATTGTTGCCTTTGTAAATGTTTTTATTTTCTGCCTTTCGTAGAGGTTTTCTCACTCATTCTGACCTGTAACTGGTTATTACCTGTATATATAAAGGCTGTTATTTTTACATATTCATTTTATATTGTCTTACTTAACTTTTTTATAGTTTGAATTAATTTTAATCTTTTTTTGTTCTGGAATTTTTTATGGTACTCTCATCTGGAAATAAGAGTTTTAATTCTTTTTGTTTTCAAACTCTTATTCTGTTATTTCTTTTGGCTAATAGCAGTTTCTTTTGCCTAATTTGTCTTTTGTCTAATTACAGTGTTGAGCAGTAGTGGAGATAGTGGATAATCTTGCCTTGTTCCTTGTCTTAGTGGAATTGACTTTAGTACATCTCCCATTAAGTAAGATACTGCCTTTTGCATTGTATCTATTGTGTCATGTTAAGAAACCATCCATATATTGCCATTTCCTTTGAGTTTTTTTTCTTTTTTAAAAATTGATATACAACAGCCATACATATTTTTGGAGTACATACAGATACTTCAGTACATGCATACAATGTGTAAGTACATGCATACAATGTGTAATGATCAAATCAGGGTCCTTAGTATATCCATCACCTCAAACATGTATCATTTCTTTGTGTTGGGAACATTAAAAATCCTTTCTTCCGGCTATTTTTAAATACGCAATAGATAATTGTTAGCTGTAGTCACGCTACCGTGCTGTAGAACACTAGAACTTATTCCTCCCGTCTAACTCTACGACCTCTTTCTAGCCTCTTTTCCTCTGCTCTTTCCTAGCCTCGGTAACCATGATTCTACTCTCTTCTTCAGTTAGATCAGCTTACTTAGCTCTCACACATGAATTAGAAGATGCAGCATTTGTCTTTCTGTGCCTGGATTATTTCATTTAACATAATGTTCTCCAGACTCATCCATGTTACCACAATTGACAGGATTTCATTTTTTAAGTGGCTGAATAATACTATTTTGTGTATATATACCACATTAAAAAAATCCGGTTTTTTGTTGATGAATACTTCAGTTAATTCCATATTCTGGGTATTGTAAACAGTGCTGCAGTGAACATGGGTGTACAGATAGTACTTTGACATATGATTTCCTTTCCTTTGAATATGCACCCCAGAGTGGAATTCCCATCTCTGCATCCTCACCCAACATCTTTTTTTAAAAATCTTTTTTTTTTTTTTGAGGCAGAGTCTTGCTTTGTCACCAGGCTGGAGGGTAGTGGCAGGATCTCGGCTCATTGCAGCCTCTGCACACCACCAGGTAAAAGTGATTCTCCTGCCTCAGCCTCCCGAGTAGCTGGGACTACGGCGCCCGCCACCATGCCCGGCTAATTTTTGTATTTTTAGTAGGGACAAGGTTTCACTATGTTGGCCGGGATGGTCTCAATCTCTTGACCTCATGATCCGCCCACCTCGGCCTCCCAAAGTGCTGGGATTACAGGTGTGAGTCACCGCGCCGAGCCAAGTTGTTTCAGTTCCTTATATATTCTGGATATTAATTTATTGCTGGATGAATGGTTTGTAGATATTTTCTCTTATTCTGTAGGCTGTTGCTTCACTCTGTTGATTCTTTCCTTTTCTGTGCAGAAGCCTGTAGTTTGATGTAATCCCATTTGTCTATTCTTGCTTTTGTTGCCAGTTCTGAGATTTTACCCAAGAAATCTTTGCCCAGACTAATGTCTGAGATGTTTCCCCTGTGTTTTTTTCTATTATTTTCATCCTTTCTGGTGTTACATCTAAGTTTTTAACCCATTTTGAGTTGATTTTTATATGGTGAAAGGTGAGACTCTAGTTTCATTCTTCTGAATATAGATATCCTGTTCTCCCAGTGCCATTTATTGAAGAAACTCTCCTTTCTCCAATATATGTTCTCGGCAGCTTTGTTGAAATCATTTGGCTATAACTGCATGGATTTATTTCTGGATTCTTTATTCTGTTCCATTGGTCTAGATGTCTGTTTTTATACCAGTACCATGCTGCTTTTGTTACTATAGCTTTGTAGCATATTTTTAAGTCAGGTAGCGTGATACCTTTAGCTTCATTCTTTTTGCTGAGGATTACGTTGGCTACTTGGATCTTTTGTGGTTCCATACAAATTTTATGGTTGTTTTTTCTATTTCTGTAAGGAATGTCATTGGTATTTTGATAGGGATTGCCTTGAATCTGTGGATCACTTTGAGTAGTAATGACATTTAAACAATATTAATTCTTCCAATCCATGAGCATGCAATATCTTTCATCTCTCTCTCTCTCTTTCTGTGTGTGTGTGTGTGTGTGTGTGTGTGTGTTTGTCCTCTTCAACTTTTATCAGAGTTTTATAGCTTTCATTGTAGAGATCTTTCACCTCTTTGGTTAAGTTTATTCTTAGGTATTTTTTATTTTTGTAGCTATTATAAACGTTATTGCTTTCTTGATTTTTTTATTAGATTGTTTTCCATTGACACATAGAAAGGCACCGATTTTTCTATGTTGATTTTGTCTCCTAAAACTTTACTGAATTCTTTTATCAGTTCTAACAGTTTCTTGGTGGGGTCTTCAGGTTTTTCTAAATATAAGATCATGTTATCTGCAAACACGGACAGTTTGACTTCCTCCATTCCAATTTGGTTTCCCTTTATTTCTCACTATTGCCTAATTGCTCTGATTAGGACTTCCTCTTAGAGTTTTATCAGGTATGGGTGGGGAGTTTTGTTGAAAGCATTTCAGAAGGTTGATGGAATGATTATTTTTCCTCTTAGATCTGTTAATATCATATATACAGTTAGTACATTTTGTAATATTGAATTTACCTTGTGTTTGTGGAGTAAATTTCATATGATATGTTTTTTAAAAATTGCTGTATTGAATTCTTGGAAAAAATATTTAATAAAATTTTATCATTAAAGTTCATTTGTGATATTTGTCTGTAGTTATATATTTTTGCACTGTCCATATACTTTGGGCATCAGTGTTATACTTTCTTTATAAAAGTAATTAAGACATTTTAATTCATTTTAAGCACTCTGGAACACATTATAGATAATTGGAACTATCTGGTTTTTGAAGACTTAGTAGAATTTCCCTGAGAACACATTTGGTCCTTTTGCTTTTTTGTGAGATGGTTCCTATGTAAATTTCTGTTTATGTCTTTAGAAATTGGTCTGTTTAAGCTTTCTATCTCTGATGGGGGCCGTTTTTGTAATATCCATATCATCTTGGTTTTAAAATTACAGTCATGTGCCGCATTTTCAATCAATGATGGACTGCATATGTGATGGTGGTTTCATAAGATTATAATGGAACTGAAAAATTTTTATCACCTGGCTCTATCGTAGCAATTGTAATGTTGTAACACAACACATTACTTGAGTGTTTCTGGTGATGCTGGTGTAAACAAACCTACTGTGCTGCCAGCTGTATAAAAGTATAGCACATATCATCGGGTATGTACATAATAGTTGATGATAACACATGACTATTTTACTGGTTTATGCACTTAATAGGCTAAACTTTTATTATTATTTTAGAGTGAACTGTTTCTACTGATTAAAAAAAGTTAACTGTCAAACAGCCTTAGGGAGGTCCTTCAGGAGGGATTCCAGAAGAAGTCATTGTTGTCACAGGGGATCCCAGATCCAGGCGGGTTATTGCCCTTGCAGGCCTTCTAGTGGGGCAAGATGTGGAGGTAGAAGAAAAGGATAGTGATGATTCTGACCCTGTGCAAACCTAGCTTCATTTGTGTGTTTGTGTCTTCATTTTTAACCAAGTAGTCCAGAAGATAAATCAAAAATTTGTTTTAAATTAATAAAAGTTATGGAATAAAGATGTAATGAAAAAGTATTTTTGTGCAGGTGAATAATTTGTGTTTTAAGGTAATTATTATTATAAAAGTCAAAATGTAAAAAGAAAAAAGTTTATCAAGTAAAAAGGTTATAGTAAGCTAAGGTAGTTTATTATTTTTCTGCTTTAAAGAGCTTTCTGATGTACTTTGTCATTTACCATTTTGTGAATGTTCAATGGGCGCTTGAGAAGAAGGTGTGTTCTCTTCTTTATTATTAGGTAGTAACATGTTGTCAGTCTAGACACATAAGCTCTGTTTTTTGTTTGTTTATTTTGACTCTGTTTAAATCTTCTTTCTACTTTATTTGTTTGATTTCTCTTGTATGGAGAATGTATAGGTCTGTTATTAGTGCATTTCTTCTTACAGCTTCAGCTGGTTTTATGTTATTTGGTGCACAGGTATTTATAGATGTTATAGTTTTATTGTCAGTTGTGCCTCTAAAGTGTTCTTCTTGGGCTGGGCATGGAAAAAACTAATAAAAGTGCTTTTCTTTTCATGTTTAATCAACTTTGGCTTGAATTATGCTTTGTATGCTATACCTTTGTCTCTTTAATTTTAGTCATTCTGAATTATTTAGCTTTAGGCATGTTTCTAGTGTATAGAAATAGAATTGGGTCTTGCTTTGTGAACCACATTTAAAATCTACTTCTTAATTAGGTGAGTTAAGCTTCTTTACAGTAAGTCTTCAGTTAATGTCCTGGATAGATTCTCGGAAATGCAGTTTTAAGCGAAATGAATTACTGTATGTTGTAGGAACTTAACTCTTCCCCATGTCACTTAGCCTATGGTAAAATTGTTTCTTTATACCATAGTTGTTCTGCTTAAAGTTGCCATTTCCAAGAACCTATTGATGACATTAAGTGAGGACTTACTATCTGGTGTGACTACATTGGTCTCTGCTCTGTTGTGATGTTTTATAATTTGTATTATTTTTTATTTGTTATGTTTCTTTGTGACATGTGTCTTTTTCTTTAATGAAATGTTATTTAGGAAGTTGCATATTTTGAGTGGTTAACTTTTTATTTATAACTTTTAAATGCTTATAGTTTCATTGCCTATGTTTTTGTTTTTGAGACAGGATCTTCCTCCTACCCACTCTGGAGTGCAGTGTCATGAGGCACAGTTGTAGCTAATTGTAACCTGAAACTGCTGGGTTCGTGGGATCTTCTTACTTTAGCCTCCCTAGTAGTTATGACTATGGGAGCGTGCCACCACACATGGCTAGTTTTATTTATTGATTGTAGAGATGGAGTCTCGCTCTATTGCCAAGGTTGCTCTCAAACTCCTGGCCTCAAGCAATCCTCCTCCTGCCCTGGCCTCCCAAAGTGTTGGGATTACAGGCATGAGCCACTGTACCCAGTTTCCATTGCCTGTTTAAACATTTACCATCTGCTTTGTCAGTGTTCAGTAGTGTCCTTTTATTCCTGACTTTTGCCAACCAAAGAATGTATTTTTACTCTCTCATTTCTCACACTACAGATTTTTTCTGCGTTATTTCTGTTTATTATAACGTTTGTACATTGACCTACTTTTTTCCTACTTTTGTGCATTGCTACAATGCATACCATTTGTACATTAATCTTGGGCTTTTGATGATTAATATTCCCTCCTTTATGTTAGTTTTAGATCTACACTTATATGTAGGAATGAGCTCATTATCAGTCCTTTTGCTGAAATTTCCCCAGAAATTTCATGGCTGCACGAAGCTTATACTGTTTTATTTAGATTCTTCAAGAAGGGATTATGGATTCTTGTGTGCTGAAAACTTTTTATATAGCCTTGAAACTTGAAGGATACCTTGATCGTTTATAAGTTTATTACTCGTACTTTGTTGTTGAATTTCTGAAAAACACTTCCCATTGTTGCATTGTATTTTGTTTTAGACAACTCTGATGCCAGTTGAATTTAATTGCCTGCCTTCATTATTTTGTCTTTCACGCCTAGTGGCCCTGTACACTTTTTCTTTGTTTTTGAAGCCTAAGAGTTTACTGGGATGTATCTTAGAGTTGACTGTTCCGGGTAAATTCTCTCAGGTACTGGTTGACCCTCTTAATATGTAGATTCAAGTTTTCTTTTATTTTTGGAAAATTTTCTTGGATTACCATTGGTTCTATTTATTTTTATTTCTTTTTAAAAAATTTTTGCTGGGACTCTAGTTTTATCAGTGTTACTTTTTTTTTTTTTATTGCTTTCTAATTCCATCACTTTCTCTTTGACTTTTTATTTTTTAATTTTTATTTTTTCTGAGGTAGGCTCTTGCTCTGTTGCCCAGGTTGAAGTGTAGTGGCATAATCTCAGCTCACTGCAACCTCCACCTCCCAGGTCAAGTGTTTCTTGTGCCACAGCATCCTGAGTAGGTGGGATTACAGGCTTATGCCACCAGGCCTGTGTTTTTTGTAGAGATGGGGTTTTGCCATGTTGGCCAGGCTGGTCTTGAACTCTTGGTCTCAAGTGATCTGCCTGCTTTGTCCTCCCAGAGTGCTGGGATTACAGGTATGAACCACCATGCCCGGCCTAATTTTGTTGAGTTTTAAAGTAATTGTTATTTAGAATTTTATTGATACAGGTGTTTTTAAACATACGACTTTATATTTGAAATTAGTTTTCTTAGAAATATGTAGTAAAGGAAGGAAAACTAAGGAAGAATTTCCTGACAATAAAGCACTGTTCACAGTGTTTGATTTCTTACTTTCATTGCTCAAACCGTTACTATTCTAGGACTGGTCTTTTATAAGGATGGTTGTAACTAGGACAGATTGTCACTTGTCTGGAATGGCTCTTTCTATAAGCAAGACTTTATTAATACTAAAGGTTATCTCCCTCTGTCTCTGTCTGTGGTTCTCTTGAAAGTGCTTCATTCTGACTGAAGGAAAACTTTTGCTTTCTGCATGGAACTTTATATAGAAACCTGGCACGACAGGGCACTTTCGGGTCATACCTTGAATCTTAAGAAATATTGAAATCTAACAATGAGGCTTCTGTTCATCAAGGCAAGGGTATTTGTAACAGAGCAAAACTTAAACCTGTTTCTTGTTCTCTAGCCTACAAGGAGGCAGCTTGTTTTTATCATCAAAGTTTCCTGACATCAGAATGTGACTTCAAGAAGAGGAAGATAATACTTATTGACACCAAATATACTCTTTAATGCCTTAAATGAATAATTGGTATATGTGAACAACGAAAAAACAGGTGAGGAAGGATACCCAGTTTCAGTTTAGTCTGTTGTG
Organism: Cheracebus regulus; assembly: GCA_963574635.1. Lineage (NCBI taxonomy): Eukaryota > Metazoa > Chordata > Mammalia > Primates > Pitheciidae > Cheracebus > Cheracebus regulus. The sequence continues at coordinate 41,309 of CAUYQU010008206.1, read as the reverse complement.
TCACGTTAGTTGGAGATACTTAGCTTAAGCCTCTTCCCTGTTGGTCCAATTTACCTCAGTTATTTCACTGTTGCAAATGCATTTACAAGTTATTTTAGAAGGTGATCTCATTCTGTAGGTGAATCCCTTTAAGGAACATTATAGAAGGTTATTATAGCAACTCCTGAGTTTAAGCTGGTGTTCAGAATGTTTCCAGGCACCTCAGTCATATGTGTGCTTGACATTTGGGAAATCTGGTTCTTTCCTGTTGCTTGTTTGTATCCTGGCACTGTCACCCTCTTGTGCCCAGGCTAGTTTCAACCACTGTCTGCCTGAGCCTACATTTTGTGTTTTTTCCATTTTGGTGTGTTTTACAAATTTATTGAATGACTACTTTGAACCAAGCATTGTGTTGGGGGCAGGGATAAAAGTGGAGTTCTCATCTATTATTTGATAGGAAAGGCAGTGTGACACTTACCAGTTTATTTATTCTCAGCCCCCATCCGGCCTTGTTTGCCTTGCCTTGGGTGATATAACTGGACTCTGTAATAGTTGTCCTTTGTCAGCTGGGGTAATGGTAGCTTTGTTAGTAGAGGGTCTTGGAGGGAAATTGCAATATGATGGCAGCAGGAAAGCCCTTGTCTTCTGGGTTCCAGTTTTCCTCCATTTTCAATTCATTCCAGGAACCAGAGATGGATGCATGGAAGGCCTGGTGGAGCTCACATGATAGCATCGATCCTGCCTCCTTTCCCATGACACTACAGTCTCAGTTTGCTCAGGCTGCTGTTAGAAAATATAATACAGTGGGTGGGTTATAAACAACAGCAATTTATTTTTTCACAATGCTGAAGGCTGGGAATTCCAAGAATAAGATGCCAGCAGATTTGATGTCTAGTGAGAACCCGCTTCTTGGTTCATAGATGGCATCTTATAGCTGTATCCTCCTCATACAGTGGAAGGGGCAAGGCAGCTAGCTTTATGGGATCTCATTTATAAGGGCACTAATCTCGTTCAGGAGGGCCCCACTGCATGAGCTAATCACCTCTCAGGGGCTCTTTATTAGTTCTTTGATTTCATTCACTAGAGCTTTATAAGTTTATTTTATTTTATTTTTGCTAGAACCACTTGTGCGTACCATCATGCCCTGCTAGTTTTTCGAACGTTTTTGTACAGATGAGGTCTCCCTGTGTTGCTTTGGCTGCTCTTGAACTTCTGGGTTCAAGTGATCCTCTCGCCTCAGCCTCCCAGAGTTCTAGGATTACAGGCATGAGTCATCCTGCCTAGCTCTTGTAGTTTATTTTCTATAGATTGTGTATCTTTTTTGTTAGGGTTATTCCTTCATTTTGGGAGGTGCTTATGTAAATAGTATTGTTTTAAATTTCAAATTCCTGTTGTTCATTGCTGGTGTTTAGAAAAGCAGTTGACTTTTGTATATTAATTATGTATCTGGAAACCTTGCTTAAATAGCTTGTTTGTTTTAAGAAGTTTTTTTTTTTTTGACAATACTCTTGAGAGTTTTACACAGTTATCTCATCTGCAAACAAAGACAGTTTTGTTTCTTCCTTCCCAATCAATGTACGTATTATTTATTTGTTTTTCAATGTACCTATTATTTATATATTAACTAGCACAGGGTTCCCCAACCCCTGGGCCATGAACTGGTACTGGTCAGTGGCCTGTTAGTGACCGGACCACACAGCAGGAGGTGAGCGGTGGGTGAGTGAATGAAGCTTCATTTGTGTTTACAGCCACTCCCTCTTGCTTGCGTTACCCCCTGAGCTCTGCCTCCTGTCAATCAGCGGCAGCGTTAGATTCTCACAGGAGCACTATTGCGAACTCTGCATTCAAGGGATCCAGGTTGCTTGATAATCTGGTCACTGTCTCCCATCACCCTCAGATGGGACCTTCTAGTGGCAAGAAAACAAGCTTAGGGCTCACACTTATTCTATATTATGGTGAGTTGTATAATTATTTCATTATATAGTACAATGCAATAATAAAAATAAAGTGCACAATGAATGTAATGTGCTTGAATCATCCTGAAACCATCTCCTACCCGGTTCGTGGAAAAATGATCATCCACGAAACAGGTCCCTGGTGCCAAAAAGGTTGGGGACTGCTGGGCTAGGACATCCAGTACGATATTGAAAAGGAGTGGTCAGGGGACATTTTTGCCTTTTTTTCTGATTTTAGTGGGAAAGCTCTGAGTTTCTCACCATTAAGTATGATGTTAGCTGTAGGTTTTTACAGTTTTCTATCTAGTTGAGGAAGTTACTCTATATTGTAGTTCAGTGAGACCTTTTATCATGAATGGGTTTGGATTTTGCAAGTGCATGTATTAATAGATGCAGAAAAATCTATTGATATGATTATGCAATTTGTCTTCTTTAGCCTGTTGATGTGATGAATTACATTAATTGATTTTCAAATGTTGAACCAGCCTTGCATTTCAGAGATAAATCCCACTTAGTCATGGTGTATATTTCTTTTTATACATAGTTAGATTTGATTTCCTAATTGTTTCTGGACAATTTTGTATCTGTGTTCATGATAAATATTGGTCGGTAGTTTTCTTATGTTGTCTTTGTGTGGTTTTGGTATTAGGATAATGCTGACCTCAGAATGAGTTAGGAAGTATTTCCTCTTGATTCTGATTTCTACAAAAGTTATAGAAAATTGGCATAATTTTTTTTTTTTTTTTTTTTTTAGGACATGGCATAGTCTCAGTTAAGAGTGACAATAGGAGGGAAAATTGGCATAATTTAAAAAATATATGGTAGCATTCACCAGTGAACCAAATTGGACCTGGTGCTTTCTGTTTTAGAATGTTGTTAATTATTGATTCAATTTATTTAATAAATCTAGGCCTATTCACACTGTCTTTTTCTTCTTACATGATTTTTGCAGATTGTTTTTCAAGTTTTGGTTCACTTTATCTAGGTTATGAAATTTGTGATTTGTTAGATTAATCAGGGGTAAGAAAATTTAAAAAATTTATTTTACTTATTATTTTATCAATCTTTTCTTCTTTTCTTTGTTTTTTATATTTTATTTTTTGAGGTGGTGTCTCACTCTGTCACTCAGGCTGGAGTGCACGGTGCCATCACAGCTCACTGCAGCCTCAACCTGGGCACGGGTGATCCTCCTGCGTAACTGGAACTGTAGGCACACACCACTATACTCAGCTAATTTTTGTGTTTTCGGTAGAGATGGGAGTTTGCCATGTTGCCGAGACTGGTCTTGAACTCCTGGGCTCAAGTGATCTGTCTTCCTCTGCCTACAATAGTGCTAGGATTATAAGCATGAACCACCTTGCCCGGCTTCTTTCTTTATCTAGATCCAAGTTTCTGACCTGCATCATTTTTATCCTGTGTAAAGGATTTTTTAAAAAGTTTCCTACATCATTTTTATCCTGTGTAAAGGATTTTTTTAAAACTTCCTACAAAATCTCTCAGTTTTTGTTTGAGAAAGTAGTTTTCCTTCACTTTTGAAGAATGATTTTGCTGCTTACAGAATTCTATGTTGTTGTTATTTTTCTTTTTTTCTATCAGCACTTTATTTTACTTTACTTCTTGCTTGCATGGTTTCTAGCAGAAATCAGATGTAATTCTTATCTTTGCTCCTGTATAGCTAAGGGTTTTCTTTACCGCTTTCTTTAACTTTCTGTAGTTTGAATATATGATGCATAAGTATAGTTTTTTTTAGTTTTTATCCTGCTTGGCGTACACAGTCTCCTGAATCTTTTGTTTGGTATGTGACATTAAGTTAGGGAAATTTTCAGTGATTACTGTTTTGTATATTGCTGCTGTCTCTTTATCTTCTCCTTCCCCTTCTAGCATTCCTATCACATGTATATCTCACCTTTTGTAATCATCTCATTATTCGTGGATATTCTGTTCAGAGGTTTTTTTGTATTTTTGTTTTTAGTCTTTTTTCTCAGTGCTTTTCAGTTTTGTACATTTCTCTGGTGATATCTTCAAGATCAGAGAGAGTCTTTGCTCAGCCATGTCTAGTTTACTAATAAGCTTGTCTAAGTCATGCTTCATTTCTGTTAGTGGTTTTGATTTCTCTTATTTGTTTTTCATTCTGTTTTAGAATTTCTTTTTGTCTGCTTACATTGCCCTTCTGTTCTTACATGCTGTCTGTTTTTTCCATTGGCACCCATAACATGTTAATCATTGTTTTAGATTCCCAGTCTGATAATTCCAGCATTCTGCCATATCCGAGTCTAGTTCTGATGCTTGCTGTCTCTTCAAATTGTCTTTGATGCTTTTAGTACACCTTGTAATTTTTTTTCTTGATATCCAGACACAATGTACTGAGGAACGGGAACTCGTGTAAATAGGCCTTCAGTGATATGGCAGTAAGATATAGGGGGAGAGAGAGTGTTCCGTCATCCACCAATTAGGTCTCAGTCCTTTACTAAGCCTGTGCTTACTGTGATCCTCACAAGTGCTTCTTAGTCTTCTCCCAGTCAGTAGGGACTAGAAGGCTAGACTTGGCTGAAGCTAGGCATTTGTTTTCACCTAGGTCATTTAGGCTTTGCTGAAACTCCAGCAGGTTAGGCTGTAGTTAACTAGTTTTTCCTGAGAGCAGACTTTAAGAACAGAGTACTCTGGTGAGTCTCCGTATAGTTTCTTTTACCTTTCCCGTACTGGAAGCGTAAGAGTATTTTTGTTCAGTGTTCACTGCAAGAACCAGGTCAAGCTCCCAGAGGTAAAAATTCACACAAGTATGGGGCCCTAGTGACTGAGTCATCCTGGAGTTTTTTTTTAAACTTTGCTCTAAAAGTTGTATACTGAGCGTCCAGCAATACATATATTATAGTTTAGGTTTTCCTACCCTAACATTTGTTCCCATGGAGGTTTCTGTTTGTGGTTTTCTGCTCAGGCAAATTGTGATTTTTGGTATCTGCCTATTGGTGTCTCCAGTATTAGCAGCAGTGATTTGCCTGCTAACTTCAATTCTCTTATGTATCTAAGAAGAGTTGATTTGTTAGTTTGTTTAGTTTTTTTTTACTTGTTGGTAGGATGAAATAGCAACTTTCAAGCTTCTCATATGCTGAACTGGAAACCTGAAGTCCCCACAGTCATTTTTAGGGGAAAAACTATAATGTTCATTTCATGAACATTATATAATTAGAGGTAAATGGTGTTTTTTTTTTTTTTTTTTGAGACCGAGTCTTGCTCTGTCGCCAGGCTGGAGTGCAGTGGTGCAATCCCGGCTCACTGTAACCTCCACCTCCCAGATTCAAGCCATGCTTCCGCCTCAGCCTCCTGAGTAGCTGGGACCACAGGTGCGCGCCACCACGCCTGGCTAATTTTTTTTTGTATTTTTAGTAGAGATGGGGTTTCACCATGTTGGCCAGGATGGTCTCGATCTCTTGACCTCGTGATCCGCCCACCTTGGCCTCCCAAAGTGCTGGGATTACAGGCGTGAGCCACCGCCCCCGGCCAGGTAAATGGTATTTTTATTCTCACTGGTTGTTACTTGTTAAAGGTTTGTGTTGTGATGCTGATTTTCAAAGAAATTTCATTTATCTGTGCTTTAATTTTCTTTATGGAAATATGGACCAAAAGACGTATTTAATTGCAATGAATGGGTGCCGTTTACCCCTCCCCCCAAAAAGAACATTTCGGAATAATTCAGAATCATACAGAATTGGATGATAAGGAATTCTGTTTTTATTGTATGAGGCTTATGTTTCATAGAGTGCTCTTGCTATTAGAGAATAGCTAATTTTTTGAAATTTCATTGTTAATCCATGGACTTTTAAAATGATTTTTCCTCCCAGTTCTGAAAAATAACTTGCATATTGTAGAACATTTCTAACCCTTATGTAGCGGTTACCATAGTTAACATGCTGGCATATGACTTTCCAATCTTTTTTCTGTATTTGATTTTTCTTTTACATAAATAAAATTATATTGTACATATTTTTGTATCCTACTTTTTAAAAAACACATATTAAATGGGATAGTTTTTAAATGGCTACATAATATTTCATTTTATGGATATATTATAAGTTGTATTTTTTTTGGCTGAGTACTTAGATTTTATCCAATTTTTTATTTACTAGTATAAATGTATTATTACTGTCAAATAAATGAATATTTTTGGGCATAAGTCTTTATCTTCTTTTTTGGTATTGCATTTTAAAAAGTGTAGATCTAGTTCGTGAAGGTGGAATTTTGGGTTAAAGAATGAGCATTATGAATTCCAGACGTATTTTGCCACGTTGTTCTCTAGAAAAGAGACATCTATCAGCCTTCCTACCAGCAGTGTGTGAGAATGAGGTAGACACACCCCGGCCTCATCTGCTTTCAGTATTTTCAGTTTCACTTTTGCTAATTTAATGGAGATTGGGATGATAGCTCATTGTTTTAATAAATGTTCTTTGATTATAAGCAGAATAGAATATTTTTATATTTATTTGGGTTATTTACTATTTATATTGTCTTTATTATAAACTTCATGTTTTTCAGGTATACTTATGTAAGCTTCTTGTATATTAATAATTAGCTATAAGGGAACTGTGAAAGTCTAGACTGTTTACCATGTTCATAAAAACTGATAAAAAATGAATATAACTTTCAGATCTTGAGAGCAGATTTTAGAGATGTCATGTGAGTTCATTGAGTAATGTTCTTATGTACCACTACTGACTGCTTGGGGTTTTTATTACTGTAAAAAGGAAAAATGAAAATCAAGATTCTGATATGCTAATTATTTTGCTCATATATGATGGTGAATATACTTTTAAAATGAAACATGTATGCAACAATACTATTTTGGTAGATTTTTAGAAAAGCAGTTATTATCACAGGTAATAGGCAATACTGACTTTGAAGGTCTTAGGGACTATGAGTAGGCAGAACACTTTATGACCACTACTCCACCAACACACCAGCAGGAGATTATGTGGCTACCATTTGTAAACTGCCATTCATTGTCCTGTCTCTTGCCTTTGGCTCTTTCTAGCTTTTCTTCCCAAATGTTTGGACTAGTTCCTGCAGAAAATATGAATTCACAGTGGTGCCCTCTGGGCCTGGGCATCTCTGGGCCGGCAGACCCTGAACAGCCACTGCTGCTGAGAGCAGGTGTGTGTACAGATGGCATGGTGGGGCCAGCCTGCCTTCTGCTTGGTGATGTTGGAGAGGGTGATTGATAATAGAGCTTACAGCGAGTAATGGTCTGAGGCAAGGCGAGCAGGAGTGCCTGGCTAGGGGAAATCATCGCTGCAGAGTGAATGTGTCCACTTAATCTAGTCTGTAGTTTGATCAACCTTCCTTATGAGTGCTCTTAACCAGAGGTCTCCATGCTTGCCGTTTCATCTTGCTGCCTCCTCTTGCTGCGTATCTTCTCAGAGATGTGAGGACAATTGAGAAAGGGCTACAAACAGCTCTTCCAAGTTGGAGAAGGTTTTCAGTTGTCAGTGCTTACATAATTTAGAGAGGACTCCAGAGCGTTGTGAAACACAGCTCATGTGTCTCAGTTGCTTTCTCGTCTGTTCTTGTAGTTGCCTTCATAGTGGGATGTACATATCCCTAGGCTACATTTGGAGTCGGGTGAGAAGAACATGTTAAAAACTTCATTTTTATCTCATTCTTTCTTTCCCATTCATTTTCATTTTTATTTTGTATATGTTATATAGCATACACAGCCAATTTTTCTGCAGTAGTATATGTATGTAAATTTTAAGCAAATGTACATAAACTTGGGGGTAGGCTCAAAAGTTTTTAAGTTTTCACAGTGTGCAGTTTAAAAATTTTGTAGAACTTTGTCTTATGGGATTTGTTGTATAGGCATGGTAGCTTTTGCTTATCCTGAATACTAAGACAGTTTGACATTTACGTAAGATTACTGTCTACCAATTGGAGTCATCACCCCCTGGCCCCCCCCCCACCCACCCACCTGAGTAAATCAGACTTAATAGCGTACATATGAAGGGCATAAAGTCAAGGGCAATTCTCACTATTTCTTTGCCAGGATTTTTAACTGAAGTTAAACATGTCAAAATGACTAAAGATTTACAGATGATTGGTAGAGAGGTGTTCTCAGTTTGTTACTTAACCTCCAAGTTCACATGGAGTTTTATGACTTTTTCAGTCAGCTTTCTGTTGGGAGGTCCAAACATCATAAAATCTTGTGAATTCTGTCTACTACCAATCAATAAGTGAAATGACAGTAATTATATCTGGTTTTCTTCATTTTTATATGCTTTGACTATAATGTTTGAAACTATTCTGGCCTTTGATTTGGGATTCTATAGAATTTTCTTCTGGGTCACAAAGGGGATTAATTATTTCTGGAACTTGAAACTTTGTGATTCTTGTGGATCAAAATCACAAAAACTAAAGTGAAACTATGGTAGAAAGCTTGCTGGTGGGGAATATCAGCTATGGAAATTAACAGTAATGATCAGTTTTGTACTTTTTTTTTTCTGGGATTTATTATCTTTTGAGGCTTCACTTAAAATTTTTGTTTAGTAGCCCAGAACATAACAGAAACCTAACCTATTGGATAAATTTGGTAAACCAGTGTTTTGAGTGGTCATAATATAGAGAAAATGAGCATTGCCAAGTAGTCAAGTTAAAAGACAGTCGGGGCTTGCGCACGAGTAAGGGACAGCTCCATCCTTGGTGGGTGGTCCTTCACAGTCTAAGAAGGCCTCTCACTTTTTTCTTCCATCTTTGTTTCCTTTTCAAATATTTAATGTGTAGAAATATTTATTGCCTTTTCTGCTCAGTCAGAAATGCTAACCATTATTCAAACTTGTAACCATTTCTGATAATTTGCCCAGTTGAAATAAGATAATTCTTTTTATTCATTTCCAGGTTTCTGAAATCCTTCTGAGACTAAACTTCTTGAACTGTCAGTTGTCTGAACTTTTTGTGTGCATTTTATCAAGAGGAAGAACGATTACTTTCCTCCTTTCCCCAAAATGAGGCAAATGACAGAATTATATTTCCAGATAGATGGGTTTATTTCAGGGACAAATATCCTGTAGTGAGTTCTTTTTAGTTAATATACTTTACATTAGCAAGGGCCTTGCTTTCTCACCTATGGCTTTCTGAAAGTTGAGACCACAGAAATACCTTTGCCTTCCCTTGTCATGTCTTATCCCCTTAATGAGAATGACTGAAGTCTAATAAAAAGCTTTCGTAAGACCTGGTTAAACTTGACCTTGGGATTGCTTAACTCAGAAATGTTCTTAGTTTAATTAACAAGTAAGTGATAGGAGTCATGCTTGGCATGGGTCTTCCTGAGAACTTGCTAGCTACTTTTTTTTCTTTTAAAGACAAGATCTCTCTCTGTCACCCAGGCTGGAGTGCAGTGACATGATCATGGCTCACTGCAGCCTCAACCTCCTGGGCTCAAGGGATCCTCCCACCTCAGCCTCCCAAGGAGCTGGGACCACTGGTGCACACTAACATATCCGGCTAACTGTGTGTGTGTGTGTGTGTGTGTGTGTGTGTGTGTGTGTATCTATATTTAGAGATGATTGGTATAGAAGTGTTCTCAGTTTGTTACTTCAAGTTTATGTAGAGTTTTATAACTATCTAAATAAATAAATAATTTTTTTTTGTAGAGTCAGGGTTTCACTATGTTGCCCAGGCTGGATCTCAAACTCTTGGGCTCAAGCAGTCCTCTTGCTTCGGCCTCCCAAAGTGCTGAGATTACAGGCATGAGCCGCTGTACCTGGCCCCTGCCAGCTACTTTTATCAGAGTCACAGTATTTTACTCTGGATCTAGGGAGACCCTCTTTGGTTCCACAGAAGGAGAAGAATGGGCATCTCTACCTGTGCATCAGGATGTCTATTTTGTTCAGTTGCGTAGAAAAGGTTCTATTCCCACAGCTTGGATATTGTCCATGTCTGCGTTAATCTTGTTATGAGGCATCAACTCAGCACAGGTAACAGATACCATAGTTACATTAATGCCAGAGCTAAAGGATATCCCCCCAGTTTCTCCCACCAAATAGCCCATGAAAGTAATAAGACATAGTATGACCCCATGTATACCATAAACACCAGAATGAAGGCCTTTGTACTTTTCACCTCAGTGAAAAAGTAGGAAATGTTTTTAAGTCCCTGCTATCATTTGGATATTTGATTCTCCAAATCTCACGTTGAAATTTGGTTCCTAATGTTTGAGGTGGGCCCAGATGCAGGTGTTTGGGTCACGGTCAATAGCTCCCTGCAATCCTCACAGTAATGAGCGGGTTCTTGCTGTCTTTGTTCTGGAGAGAGCCAGTTGTTAAAAAGAGGCTGGCACCCCCACATCTCTCTTGCTGTGTGATCTCTGTACACACTGACTCCGCTCCCCGTCCGCCGTGAGTGGAAGCAGCTTGAGGTCCTCACTGGATGCAGATTCTGGTGCCGTGGGTCTTGTAGGGCCTGTAGAACTATGGACCACATAAACCTCTTTTCTTTATAAATTACCCGGCTTCAGCTATTCCTTTATAGTGACACAGACTGAATGAAACAGTCCCTATTTAATGCAGTGCTGCTGCTTTTCCAGCCAGCAATTGTGAAAGACGTAGATGTACTATACATATTTTAGGACTGTGTTTTTCTGGGAAAAAAAATCAGGTTGTCTGCGGCCTTATGACCTGGATTTTCTCATGCTTCTAGTCAAACTTTGGCGCTGTTGGGAGTATCCAGAATTATTTCCTAAAAAGTATCCAGGGCTTCTGGCCCAGCAGCCACTGATAGTTTATTATTTGCTGGATGCCTCCCATAGGTGGCCTCTCTTTTTGTTTTACTCAGGGGGAAGTTCTCACCATCAAAACCATTCTTTAGGACTGCTAGGTTAGAGATCCATCCAGATCTGGATGGACATCATTTTCTTGTATCATTTTGTCTTTTAGAGCTATGTACATCATTTTCTCTAGATACCAAGTTGTAACATGAAGAAGTGATATTTATATGTTACTAGAAAGCTTCTGCTTGATCATATCTGGTCATTCATTTGTACCACTTAGTTTCTTCATCTCTGTTCCTGCAACTTCCGTCATTCTTTAGTTTTCTTCCTTTTTTTCCTCTGGTCAGGCAGATGTGCTCTGGATTGCCTGCAGAATGTTGAAGGCAGCCATTTTGGTTTTCATTGATTTTTTTTTTTAATTGTAGTAAAATATATATAAAATAAAATTTGGCATTTTATCAGTTTTTACCATTTAACCATTATTAAAGTGTATAGTTCAGTGTCAGTAAGTATATTCACATTGTTGTGCAGCCATTACCATGATCCATCTGCAGAAGTTTTCATTATCCCAAATTAAAACTCTGTACCTGGGAAAACGTAACTCCCAAATTCTCCTTTCTTCCAATCCCTGATAACTATGATTGCCTCTCTGAATTTGATTGTTCCAGATTCCTTTTTATCAGTGGACTTTATATTTCACTGTTATTTTAAAAATAGATTTGAAAAAGCCCTTGTCACATTTATTGAATGCATGGATGGCTTAAGTTACCAATTAAATTTACATTTCTTCTCTTTGCTGTTGCCCCAAAGGCATTCCACATTGAGCAGAACATGGGGAGACCCTAGAAATATGGGCCCTATCCTGTTAATAAAGACTGATTTTAAGAAGTCATCTAAGAACCAAATCAACTTTCCCCCATGTTTTTATATTTCTCAGTGACAGCTATCAAATAGAATTTCAGTGTAGGCACTCCTTAGACTCCAGGGCTCCAGAGCTTTTAAGGTTAGATTGCGAACTGTTGAAGAAATAAGTAGCTAAAAGCACCTGAAAATATTTAGTGAAGGAAATGAAATCCATCCTTTAGAAAAAAATTAGAGGTTAGCCTAATGGTTAGCAAAGACAATTTCCTTTGATCATGTAAAGCTAAAATACAGACTTTTTATTTTGAATTTCTTTTTATCTCTGTCCTTGGGTTTATGCTTGGTTTTAGAGACAAAAAAAAAAAATACTGTTCATATTTTTAGTAGTTTTTAAAAAGTATTTTAACAAAATAAATTTAAAATTTGACTGAGTATTACTAAAATTAATTTTTTGTAAGTTGTGTTAATTGGATGGCAGTATCATAGAATAAGAATCACAACTTATAATTATGTAGTATTTGAAGCAAAGCTGAGTAAATCTTTCATTAACTTTTTACAAGTAGTCTATGACTCTGCTGCTCATTTCTTTCCATCCTTCCTCAGTTAGGACTTGATGCAAACAGTATGTGTTAAAGAATGTTTTGTATGACGTTTTCAGTAGTCATTTTTCGTCATGTTCACTTGTAATGAATTTCAGCATTTTCCATGTTTGCTCACGAAGATTAAAATAAATCCTATACATTGCTTTACCACATGCTTGATTACTGAGATGATAATCTGACCTTTAGGAGCATTGCTGGTCACTATATAGAAGGATATTTCCTTGTACTAGTTCATTCAAGAATGAAAAAAATCACTAGAGAGATGCAAAAGGAAGAAAATTGGCTGTTCTTTTGCAGGGCTGGATATACTGGAAACTACAAGATGTCATGCAAAAATTAGTGTGAAGATCCTGTAAAACATGACTGAAATCATGCAAAAATTAGTGTGAAGATCCTATAAAACATGACTGAAATCAACTGATTTTTAAAAACAAACTTTATTGAGATGAGCAAACCATTAGTATCTCTAGGTAAAATGGTTTGAAATTAAGAAATGCATAGAGCATCATTGTTGGAAAACAATGGCTTCTTAAAGTTTTGATTTCTGCTCTTGGTGAGACATTTGAAATGTCAAGGAAACTGTATCTCCTACTAGTGAAGATTTTATCTGTTGTTGAAAGATAATGTGATTAGATCAAAAGAGAAGGTGACATTTTTTGGGGAAATACACATTGTATAATTTAAGCAAAAACTGATATTAAGAAAAAATCATTGGTTGACTTGATTTTTCAGGACTCTGGTTCTTCATTATTTTGGAGGCACAGACCATTTTAATAACCTGATAAAAGCTGTATACATTCTGTCCACCAAAAGGAGGCACATTCATAAACGTGGGAGAAGTTTTCATACAGTTTAAGTTGGCTTTCTGGAAGGCCACCCATGGAAGCAAAATTAGAAACTTCTGTAGGGACTGTCATGAAATGACATAGGTGAATTTTGTTATTCATAATGGTTCGTTTCTGCCAAACAAGTTTCAGGCAAGTGAGCTACTTTTGTACAAGACTAAGGCCCCATTCTGCTCCATGAAGATACCTACTAATCATTGCTATCTCCTGGTATGGGATTCTAATGAGAATGTTCTGGCTTTGTCTTTCTGTCTGAAGTAATTGATTGCCCCTAAATTTGAAGTTTGAGTTACATAAGTGTATGTCACTCTTTATGCACAAGTATTTTAAAGTAACTATACACATTTAACAGGAGATAATTTATATGCTTTATATCAGTGAGGCACCTTGTTTTATACTCAAATTCTTTTAATTATTTTTCCACCAATGGTGGGTTTTAGTCAGTTTTGTGATGTTCCAATGTATTCACGTTGACTTTGTCTTGCAATAAGGTTTCCTGTGCATTGCATTGTGTCTGCCTGTAATGTAGTAGACAGTCAATGAATTTTGGTTGAATGAACATTCAAATCCCCACTAAACAAAATTTTAGACAACTTTTTGATCTTAGAATAATCTTTGACTTACAGGAAAGCTGCAAAGATAGAGAATTCCTACATACCTCTTACCCAGTTTCTCACTGTTACTAACATCGTACATTATTATGCTACGTTTCTCACAACTAAGAAATTAACATTGGTACATTCCTATTAACTGAGTGCCGCAGTTTATTCAAATGTTACTGGTTTTCCCCTAAAGTCCTTCTGTTCCAGGATCTCATCCAGGGTACATGTTGTGCTTCTCAGTCTTCTCTAGTCTGTGACAGTTTCTCAGATTACCTTTGTTTTTGATCCTTGGTAGTTTTGGGTCAGTCATCTGTTTTGTAGAATGTCCCTCAGTTTGGGTTTGTCTGATGCTTTTCTCATGTTGAGGGTTACGGACTTTCGGGGGAAGGCCACAGTGGCGAAGTGCCATTCTCATCACATCATATCAGGGATACCTACTAAACAACTTCATTTTTAATATATCAGTATCACGATGGAGAGATGGGAAGGGTAAGAAGGTAAAATTTAAAGCAGTCAGTCTTGCCATGGTAAAAATTGTGGTAAACATAAGGTGAGGGAACTGAATCTAAAAGAATCATTTGTATTTATCTGGGGGAATTCAGCCCTTGGTGTTCCTGTCAGTGACTCACTTTGGGTGTTTAAGAGTTGGTAGAATTTACTCTATTTAAATAATACAAATCAGACCAATGAAAATGTTGGTGGTTTATAGATACACCTTAAGGCAAAATTTACCATGATAAGTTTTAAAAAGTCTCTTGTATAACTGTTTTTTTAGAAGTCAGAAAATTCTTAATTGTATTTTTTCCCCCTTTCCCTGTTGTTTCTATATTTTTTTTCTTTATCTGTGTTCTTTTGCATTAGCATTTATGTTTTTCAAGTCCAGTTAAGGATACTGAGCAATATTTCAAAACATTTGTCACCTGAGTGGTTTATCCCTTAATAAATGGTGAGACGGTTTTGCAGACAGGCGACACACTTTCATGTATTACAGAGACCAGACTTGTTAGTTATTGATTAGTGTTGAATAAATTACTGCCATTCTAATCATAAGAAAATTTCTTTTGGGGATAATTAATCAGATTCATGCACTTCTTAAGCAGAGTAGTATTATCATCTTTTTTAGTTACAGGAATGAATTTGCCTGCCTTTGTCCTTGGTAAATTCAGGGCAGAGGCAGACAGGTTTCTAGGTTTGTATTTTGATCTTTACTTTTATTAAGCAGATGAGAAGTATACTAGCTTAAAAATTACTTCAAACTGCCTTTCCTGTTGAGTAGGTTTTGAACTACCTGCTTGACAGATGGTGTTAGAAGTAATTACTGAAATCATGTGTTTACCTGCTCCTGGACATGTGTTCACCAGATGCACCCTGTTTACCCAGGGCTGCTGATTTCTTAAAGAAATATGCACCTTCTGGAGAGAGTTGCATAACTTAGGAGAATAAAAGCTCGTCAAGCTGGAGCTTTCAATCTCTATATGGCTGAATCAGCTGTAGTGAGAAGACCATTTACATTTCTTAGTGAGTGGTCAATTTAGCTCACAGAACCACATACAGCATGATTTACCTTTCTTCTTTAGATATACTTAGTACTTTCATTTTACCTGTCTACTGAATTATTGAACAGATAGCCTCCCAATTTGTTGACTAAATTGTAGCAGTAGTGACTCATCAGTCTTTTAAGATGATGGTGTTTTGGTTTATTATGTCGTTGATTATTTTTAAAGACATGTTTTTCAGAACACATATTAAAAATGTACCCATCCCTCCCCATTTCTAAATTCTGATAGTGGAGATCCAGCTTTTGGATTAAGCAATTTTTTTAAAACAACTCATGAGTAATTCTTATGTTCATGAAGATGGAGAATAGTTACTTTAATATTTTATTTATTAACCATCAAAATCTAATTTATTTTTTCCACTTCGTTTCTATTTTACTTCTGTTTTTAAAAACAGTTAAACTGATTAGCAGGGCGTGATGGCACATGCCTGTAACCCCAGCTACTTGGGAGACTGAGGCAGGAGAATTGCTTGAACCCGGGAGGCAGAGGTTGCGGTGAGCCAAGATTGCACCATTGTACTCCAGCCTGGGCAGCAAGAGTGAAACTCCATCTCAAAAAAAAAAAGTTAAACTGAGTGATGGTGACTCCCCTAACATGTGTGCCTTAAGTGTTCAATTTTGAAATGGAGTACATTTAACTCTCTGGAAACCCAGAGAAACAAGGAAAGTCATTGTTTCAGGATTTTGACAGGTGCAAAACTGTAAATAATTACAGGCCTGGGCAGAAACTAGAACAGAAGTTGCACAGCAGCTGGCAGGCCTGACCTGTGACAAGTCTGACCTGAGTTAAGTAGCCTGAATTTCATGACAAGCTCAGATTTGTTTTATAGTATGAAATTTACCTTCTGCTACAGAAAGATTCTACTGATTGAGGATAGATATTTGTTGAAAAGGGAGTAACATACAGAATATTGAGAAAGCAAACTGCCCACTGAGCCACCTCTTGTATGACTTCAGAACCAGATGGAATTACTAAAAATGAATTTTAAAATCAATTTACATTTTGACTGAAATAAATCATTCAACCCCAAGTGGTATACAGTGGTTATAGCTGAGGAGGGTGGTCTGGAGGGGTTTTTTGTTTTGTTTTTTTGTTTTTTACTTTTTATGTAACCCGTTTCTAAAATATTTTAATTTTTAGATTTACCTGTATATCTGACTTTTGTGAAGAAGAAAGCAGTTTTAATTGAATATCTTGGGAATACCTGAATTGTATTTTTCAGGGTTTTTGTAGAGAATAATACAAATTTTCTATGAGATTTTATCACCTTCAGGTTCTATTAAACAGTTCTTTACCTTTGGACACCAGATTTCCTGGTCCATAAAGAAGCCTGCTAGCAGCTTCCATCCCCACACGCTGTGTTGTGACCCTGGAGAGTGCCCGTTAGAAAGGACAGAGTTCTGATGACTTATGGGCTCAATCTAAGCTATACGTGAGGTTTTGTTTTGTTTTTGTTTTGCTTCTTTCCCAGTGTTTTAAAAATTTGACAATTTCACATTTTTAAAAAAAAAAAAAAAATCTCTGTTTCTGGCTTTCTTGGAAATACCAGCGAATGGCAATGCTGGGCCTGCATTGCACTATTGCTGGAACTAAGTAGCAGCTCCCTGCTTTGAGACTCTCTGACTTGCTCCAGTCCTTATCATTTCCTGTTGTACTTTCATGTCTATTACCTTCCTGTAGATATTTGAGTTAATGACCCCTCGAGTAGAGAATATGCGCCTCAACAGTGGAGAGACGTGCAGAGAAAGGACAGCTTAGGAGGACAGTTATGGAGCCTTCATACAGTTAGGCTTGGTGTGCCCATGTCCTCTGCCCTACCCGCCCTCCTCAAAGGGTTTTCATTTTTTTTCCTACATAATACCTGCATTTCCCCCTTCACTGTTATGAAAATTATACCCACCAGAACTTTGAGTTATGTTCCTCCAGCCACGCTTAGTAAAGCAACTATCTTATGTACCCGGTGTGTAGGAGTTTTGTGAATGTTTACTGGACCTTTAATCTACCCATTTGTATGTGTAGTTTAATCAGCTAGTTTTAATTCTTGTTTTTAGTAGAAATCAGCTTTCTTAAAGGATGAAAGATTGATTAGAAAAGGAACGGAGGTACTTTTAGAGCTCGGGGCAGATTGAGAGTTAGAGCAGATCCTGCTGTGATGCCATGGTGGGAGAGGCTGACAGCAGTGGGCTCCTTTCTAGCGTGGACGGGAGGAAGTGAAAAGATGCCAGGGGTTACATTTTCTCAGAAAAGGAGAAGTGGTCCTCTTCTTCCTTCTTTTCTTTCCTACTCCTATGCTATTTGGTATTTCAACTCTTAGGACTCAGTGAAACGGGAAAGGTTCCCTTGTCCCCCTCACAGGGCGTGTGATGGGTGTGTGGCTCCATTCTGCAATGCCCCACGGCTCCAACCTCCAGGGGAGCATATGGACGGGCAGGTCGTGGGGGGCTCTGACCCCAAGGCAGTGTCTAGGGGTGGATGCTTACAGCTCCTGAAGCCTCAGTGGGTGTGTGTTACAGGGTGCTCTTTTAGTTTTGCCATGTATAGGTGTGTGTTAACCAGCTCAGTTAGACCCTTTACCTTGTCACAAGGACAGAGGGCTTTCTGTATCCTGGGTCCTCGCCTTGGTGTACCGGAAGACTCAGATCACACCTGGATTTGGGGAATGCGCGCAAGGTTTTATTGAGTGGAAGTAGCTTTCTGCAGGTAGGGGAGCCAGAATGGTTTCCTGTGGATTAACCGCCCCCAGCCCCACCCGCTTCTGCCGGCCTGCTGGTGTCTGTCTCTTCCTCTGGTGTGCTCTCGATGCCCACCTTCACATCCAGCCACTTGTGTCTTCTTCTGCCCATGTGTTGATGTGTTCCTCACAACGTCCAGCCACCGTGTATCTGCCTGCTAGGGTCTCAGAAATCTTATAGGCACAGGAATGGGGCGTGTCGGGCCAGGGTGGCCATGGGAAATGCAACATTTGGGTTCCAAGGCAGGAGTGCCTGTCCTCACCTAGGTCCGTGAGGGTGGAGCCCTAGCCAGGGGCCATGCCCTTCTCTATCCAGCACTTACCTTCCCACCTTCTATGTCGTTTAAAGGGACCATGCTCTTCCCTTCCCGGCATTCCCGTATCACCAGGGTCTGTGGCAGAAATAGGATTTCACTTTGTTTCTAATTGGGTGTAGAGAGAAGTGAAGAGCTGATTCCCGTTCGTCTAAGAATCTCACAGCTAACAGTAATATGATTTCTATTACAATACGTGTTGCAATATAGTGAAAGTAAAAAAAAATCATCCATTGTAAGTTGACTTTAGGCGCATAGCTTCCTCATAGCTTGGGTTGTTCTGGGCTTTCCTAAATAAAGTTATTTTAGAGGAAGTAGTGTAGACTGGGGCTTGGCAAGTGATGGCCCTTAGGACAAACCTAGCCTGTTGGCTGTTTTTATGAATAAAGTTTTATTTGAACAGAGTTGCACTTATTAATTAAGGTACTGTTTGTGACTGCATTCACACTATTAGTATAGAGTTGAGTAGCTCTGATAGAGACCATATGGCTCACAAAATCTAAAATATTTATTATCTGGCACTTTACATAGAAAATTTTGCTGACCCTTGGTGTAGATAGTTAATATCAAAAAAAGAAAAAGGAAAAAACGAAACTGTTTTATGTGCTGTGATGTATTTGCTGTTGAAAACAAAGGGAATTTGTGATTCATTTAAAAAATATATATGACTATTTGATGATTTTGAAGGTATTTTATAGATACTTTGCATTTGAATGGAGTAAAAATGTTATGATGTCTTAGAGTACAATTGAGCTACAATTGTATTATGTCAATGACTACAGCTTTTTTTCTGGGGAAGATTATGATAGGAAAGCTTGACATAATATCAATACTAAAAACATGATATAATATTAGTAAATATTAGTAAAACAGTTTTGTTTTGGGCTGTAACTTTTTTGGAGGGGAGAGCGTAGTAATGGTGTAAAAACACGATGTTATATAATTAGTTTTACACATTATATTTTCAGAAATATTGTTAGGACACAAATGTGTTCATATAGTCTACTGTGTGAATTTAAACTTTGAAGACTGCTAAAAGTTTTAGTTACTTGAGAAATAAATAGTGAATTTTTATTTAATGATCAAATTAAACACTAATAAAATTATGTCTTTATTGTTGTTTTCAATTTTGAGAGCATTTGAAAAGCGCAGGCCTGTGTTGTGGATTTCATTCAACACAATTATTGATTGTTTCAGGAGTTAAGCACTGTTTGAGGCTGTGGGATTTCAGCACTGAATAAAACAAAATACTTAATGATTAGCTTATATGACTAGGCAGAGAAACAAACATTCCTTGACTTAATTTTTTATCAAATTACAGCAAGTACTTTTCTAAGACCTGGGGATAATAGCAGTGAAGGAAGCAAATTTTCTGCTGTCATGTAGCTTAAAGAAAGGTAACATGTAAGTCTGGTAGCAAGTGTTAGGAGGAAAATGAAAGCAATGTACTGGGAGAGAAGAGGGCGTAATTTTGTATAGCATAGTCAAGGAAGACTTCTCTGGTAAAGTGACTTGATCAGGGACCTGAATGAAATAAGCTAATGAGTGATGGGAATGTTTGAGAAAAGAACATTCTAGACAGAGGAAACAGCGATAAAAAAACACTGGGGAAGGAATGTGCTTGGTATGTTCAAGAAACGAGAAGCAAATGTGGCTGGAATAGAAGGAGCCAGAGGGAGAACGGTAGGAGATGAGCTCATTTTCTACTTAATGAATAGCTTTGAATATATATCAGTGGCAAAGTCACATGAGACCATGCTGAATTATATATGAGGGGACAGCAGTGTAAAACCAGAAAACAAAGGATCTATGGAAGAGGTCCCTAGACCAGGCGTCAGGAAATAATTGTTAATTTGCTCATTGTTTCTCAAATTAAATCTCACTTCTGTGAATCTCTTTGTGATTTACTCTTTCAAAATGGAATTCTAGGTGGTATAGTCCACTGCCCTGGGGCCCGTGTAAATTGTTGAATTTATGGTGTGCCAGCACCATTATAGGGTGGTCATCTGGTTAACTTGCAACAAAGAATATGAGGTTTAGAATAAATGGGTAAGAAATCCTGACTAAAATGAGAATACCAATTCACATTCAATTAAAAATTTCTCATTGTACTAGGGTAAGGGGGAGAATAGAAATAGGATGTTAATTAATAGTTGTAAATTTAAAAGTCAGCTTTTTCCAAGTGTTAATTTTTCCTGGAAGTGTTGTACAAAATGATCAAGTTCCTGAAATTGCAGAAACACTGATCATGGTATTTGTGATTGCAAGGCATGCTAGGTAGCTGACCTCAAGTGTAAACTAATTAACATAGGGTTTGTATAGTATGCTTTAGCAAAACTAGATATT
This sequence comes from Cheracebus regulus, assembly GCA_963574635.1. NCBI lineage: Eukaryota > Metazoa > Chordata > Mammalia > Primates > Pitheciidae > Cheracebus > Cheracebus regulus. The sequence continues at coordinate 20,763 of CAUYQU010008206.1, read as the reverse complement.
TAAAAAGAGCTGATTTTTTTTTCCATTTTACCAGTGACAATATTTCTGGTGTTTTAATTTTGTTTAATATTACTGAGCACATATTTTTATTGTGATTATTTTCATTTTCAAGCAAGTATCAATAAGTGAAATTATGTTTCTGGCATAATAAGATTATTGCTCAAGTTTGTTCACAAAATAGATATTTTATAAAGAACAGCATCAATCACAACTATTATTTAGCTACTGTTTGTGGAACAGTACAGGCTTTTGACACTCAGTAATAATTATTTAAATACCATATAAAGACAAGACAAATTAAATGTATACCATTTAGACATTCAGAGATCTCATCAGGAAGTACCCCCATGTATAAACAACTGGGCTTAAAAAGCTCTTTTGTAAAGACTTGCTGAAATTCAGGACACATTTTTATTCAGGAGAGCAATATATAGGGTAGGTCACTTCTCAGGCAAACCCAAAATGTATCAGGAATCTGTACACATTTCACGGTTTTAGAGGAGTCTAGTACTAGTTTTTAGCAGATCTAATTTTATAGAGAAGCTTGTGGCTTTCCTTTTCCTTGGTGTATAGATTTCAGTAGCACAACCCTTCTCGAATGTGTTTAGGATTACTTTTTGGTTTGCTGCCTGTGTCACTTGTCCTGTGTGGTGGGTCTGGTAGTATGTGTTCTTAGCGGGGTTGCTTTATGAGTTAGGTTCACTGGTGAGGCAGTTATTGACATTGCAGTCACTCTTCCAAAGGCAGCACAGACCTTCTCCATGGGTGCCTGTGCTCACGGCTTTCAGCCACAGAAAGCCGAGATGATGATGAGGGTCGTCCTTGACCACACCTTTGGTCCACACTTCACAGGACAGTAGGAGAGGTGGGGAAGACCAGGCACAGCAGGCTGGGATACGCAGGCCGTGTCTACGGAAAGCCCCGTGGTGCTACCCATGAAGATTTCTTTGCCTCATTTCTACTGCTGTATCCAGAGATACCCATGCCTCTCACTAGCCTTGCCTGGATGGGGAGGCGAAGCTGTTTGGGTCTGGACCTTGGCTGTAGGGTTGTGTGGTGGGTGGACATAGGAAGAAGGGGGGAAAAGTCTCTCAGACTAACTTCTTTTACTTTAGGCTTCTCTCCAAACCTTTCGGTGAATTTGAAAATAGTGATCAGATGCTGATAGGCTGACCCAACTAGCTTCTGGCTACTTTCAACTCTTACATTTCGAGTGAAAGATCCCACAATCCAGAGTTTAATGGCACCGGACACAGCCTTCTCCTCACTCCCATTTGAGATTTATAACATTTTACCTTTATTTACTCAAACCAAAGTACTCATTTAAGTTAGTCCTCTAATTTTTCAACTAGGGAGATGGAATACCATCAAATATATAACTACACTTAAATATATCTTTGTATATCTGTATTTATGTGGATCATTTGTATATCTGTTATACAAGGTCATAAATAATCCAGGAGTACAGCATCTGTTTCACCTGCTGCTCTCTTTATGATGTGAAGTGATGAGTCACATGAGTAATTGTATTACTTGTATAAAGTACTTGGAAGACAGTTTCACTTGCATAAGTCCTGTGCTGTGTGTTATAAAGATGAAAAGTTTGAGCCATCTGTTACTTTTAAAAAAATTACCATAGTGTACCACCTGGTGTTTAACTAGGCCTCGGGATTTGTTCCAGAAAACAGCACTGCTTCATTGAACAAATATTGGGGGTGAGGGTAGGTGGGGATTGGTGATTACTTCTGGGACTTAGGAGGGACCCTTTTCACTGAGTCCTGAACAACGTTATTTAGATCATTGTTATTTCCTCTTGTGGTTTGTCTGTCATTAAAAACAATTTTGTCTTAATTTTGAAAATTGGATATGAGGAGTTACATTACACAAAACAACATTATACAATGATGGAGATAATGGTCTGTGCAGCATGATTTAATTTGGAGCTGAGGATAGCCACCTGCTAGGCCTTTGTTCTCGTGGCAGTCTGGCAAGTGGCCCCACTGTTTTGGTGCTTTCCTTGGTCACGTGGCTGTTGAGATCTGCCTGGGTTAGCTGCAAACCATTAATCCAGTAGCACAGAATGATGAAATATTTGACTACTGGGTGTTTGAAGTAAGAAAACAAATCCTTTTAAAAGTTATTATTCAGCAATCACAGAATGCTTTTATCGTGTTGATACAACATCTGAGTCTTTACATTTTATCTAAAGGTTGCCTATTCTTATCTACAACATAAAAAAGAAATCTAGGTAATATTTGGCATTATGGTAACTAGCTACCATATAGCACCTGTCTGCCTACCCACTGTGTTGGGGTAACCATATAATTCAGTGATTAAACTGGGATACTTTTGACAGCGACAGAAAGCTAGGATGAAAGGTGTAGATAAGGATATGTAGTCATTTTACTTACAAGGCATAGCCATTTTTTTTGCCATCCTATGTGATCAAGAATAACTGATATTCCCTATGTATGTAAGAGTAATTCTTATTTTTAAATTGCATTAATTGTGGCTGGTATAGTGCCTCATATAAGGTAGGCACTCAATAAATATTTGTAAATTGAATAAATGTTTCTACTTAAAGAAATCTTAAAGCTTCCTACCAAAATCTTCAAAAATGTACATTTTAGAAGAGCTTTGAGTTAAACATCCTCTATATTTTCTTGATATTAAGTCCCAGTGTCAGGAATCCCCGTAGAGGCATTACCCGTGGACCTGTGATCTAAACTCTGAAACGATTGTAATATGTAGCATATTATAAGAGTAGGACAAACCTATTGTTCTGTCTAAAATAATTTAACTGCATGCTGGAAGAGTGAGCCCTTTAGTCAAGTGCTTATGACTTATCCTGGTAGCTTATTTACTTTACTTTTTTACTTGAATTTGTTAAACAATTCAGTGACTACTTAGCATTTTCTTAAATTTATTCTGAGAGAAAATAAGGAACCCAAGTCATTTAATTTACTTTCTTGTTAGTACCTTGTCAGAGACTTTAGTAGTATGGAAAGAAATTTTGGATAATTTTTTTTAACGAATTTTCCATTTTTGTGATGATCACTTTAGAAATTTTCTTTCATTTAAAGTTTCCTCTCTCCTTGCAAGCTCTACTTTACTATATATGACATAGAAAAGGGTGCAGGAATTTCTATCCTTTTCTATGTGGCGTTTCTTACCTGCCTGGCCAGCTTACGAGACAGATTGAACGTAGCTCAACCTTGGATGTGTGTTTCAGTATGGTGGGTTTTGGCAAGTCACTTGTGGTTTAGAGGGACCCTGTAACTTGGGCTGGGAACTTTGGTCTTTTCTTTGGTTTGAAATAGGTTTTTTAAAAAAGGTGTTAGACAATTTCAGGTTCGAGACTTTGTTAATTGATTTAACATCCCATCTGTCCTAGTCACTTTGATTCTAATATGACAGAATTGAAACAGATGCTATTTAAATCTCCATTTCTTTATTTTATTTTATTTGTTTGCAGGCATGCATGTGTCTGATGATCTTGTAGTCTTGTTCTGTCTCTTTGACTTTTCTACAATTTCTTGTCTGATTTCTCTCATTTTGAGTCTTTTTCTTCTTGTCCTGTGTCTTTTCTTTTTGACTTTTTTTCACTTAAGTGAAAGAGTTTAACTAAATCTTATTGTTTATGTCTACTCTGATTTATCATAATATTCAGACACTGGTCATGAGAGAACTTGCTTCTGTACTTGATGATTTTTATACAGTAGAACTAAATCCATGAGGAAAATATTTATTTATTTGTTAATTATCTTCCCATTGCAACGGAAGCTCCAAGGGCAGGGGTTCTGTTTTGTTTACAACTGTATCCCCAGAGCCTGGAATTATGCTGAGTGTCTAACAGCTGTTTAAAAAGATGAATAGAAATGCTTTAGTTTTCTGAGAGTGTCCCAAATTAGGTATTATTTAGGGAGAGTCTTGAAGTTCCTTTGCGCTACAGAACACCCCTGAATCTTGGCTGGTATTTGAACCATCTAATGAAGAAGAAAGTATTTTTGAAAGATTCTGTTTGTAATACTGTAAAATTTTTTTTTCATAGATTGAGCATCCCTAATCCAAAAATCCAAAATCTGAAAGGCTCTAAGATTCAAAACATTTTGAGCACCAGTGTGATGCTCAAAGAAAATACTCATTGGAGCATTTCAAAGTTTGGGTTTTCCAATTAGGGATGCAAAAAAATTTTTTTGAAGTCTGAAACACTTCCACTTCCAAGCATTTCAGATAAGGGATCCTCAGACTCCAGTGATTGTTGCCCCTAGACTCAATTGTACTACTTAATCGGTTAAGATGCTTGTTGCTTTAATTAATAAAACTCTCAACTGAAACTCATCAATAAGGATGTGGATTATGATGCATAACAGGAAGTACAGGAAGGCTTCAGAGTGGGCTAATTGAACTCAGTGTTGTCATAAGAAACCTAAGTTGGACCTTTTTATGTCTTTTTTCCTTTTGCCTTCTTGGCTTCATCCTTCAAGCTGTTGTTTTCTGTGACTATGAGGAAAGGGCAGCAATTGGATCCACACTTCCCTTGTTAATATGTAATGAGAAAGAGGCTGGCCTTTCTTTTCTTGAAGACCTGAACAAGAATTTCTTTTATGTTTTATTGGGCCAAATTGGTCTCAGATTACCTTCTCCCAAATACTGCAAAGGCAATGGAGTCACAGTGATTAGCTTGGAATAATGATCAAGAGTGAAATGGATGTTGGAATCAACTACAACACTTACAAAAAATCCTGTATGAATTAACCTTTATAAACAAATTTCTAAAGACTGTTGATTTCCTGAGCTTCAAGTTAAAGCTTCCCAGAGTAATTAAATTCATAACCAAGAGGATGCAGGGTGAAGTCAACATTATGATAATTACTTCATTAGGGAAATCATGGCATGTAACAAGTTCCATATTCCCAGGTTCGGTAAATATTACATGCAACATTATTTGTAGAAAGTAGATATAGTCATATGTCACTTGATGTTTTGGCTGTTGAGAGCCACATAAACATCTAGATACGTTTAGAAATACACATACTCAGCTTTGTGTTATAGTCACCTACAGTGCTTAGTGCAGTAACATGCTCTATAGATGTGTAGCCTGGGAGCAATAGGCGACACTGTATAGTCTAGGTGTGCAGTAGGCTGTACCATCTAGATTTGTGTACGTACACTGTATGATGTTCACACAGTGATGAAATTGCCCAATGACACATTTCTTTAGAATGTATCCCTATCATTAATTGATGCATGACTGTATGTAAAAATCAGTTAGAACTGACTTCCCTTTGTGTTTAAACTGATAACAATTGATAAGTTTGAATTATTTAAATAAAGTGAAATCTGTTGACTGGAAAAGTGGAAGAGATAACCAGGACGTAGTGAAGCTTACTTTAAAAAATAAAGAGTCAATATATAAGGTAATGTGCATCTGTTACCTTAACTTACTAAAAGGTTTTTGATTTACTTGAACATGCAGTAATGGATTATTTTTGTTTGGCCAAGTATTTTCAGTAAATATTTAATAGGCATTTTGGAAGCATTATGATATTATGGAGAAAACACTGAATTAGGAATTGGAATCCAAATTTCTGGTTCTGGTCCTGTCTACATGATTTCTAGTAAAACATTCAACCTCTGTAAGCCCTCTTTTCTTTGTAAAATATTTCCTTGTTAATTTTCTACAAAGGTCTGTTTCTCTTCATTGATTGTAACCACTGCCTTCCTGGGACCTGAGTGACATACGTCTTTCTCTAAAGGTGTGGCTTTTTAGTAGAATTAAGATTATATGTAATTAAGTTTATTTGAGCAAGGAGGAACAGGTAAAAAGCAAATAAAAGTTGAGATAGATATCTGTTCTGTCCTCTGTGTATATAGTGATTGTAGAAAAGAGTACTTCTGTTTCGAAATATGCGTGTTAATTCATCAGAAAGGAAGTCTTTTATAGGTATAAACACATTACATTTTCCCAATACTTCAGGTACCTCATTAGCCAAATATGAGCTTCTAATGATGTCTGGCATTTGGAATACTGTCAGAATACTACGTGTGTAAATAAAAGGCAGAAGCATAGATTCCCCAATCACCTGTAATACAGTACAAAGAGTTTCGGATTTAGAGTCAGAAGACCGAATTGGAATCCTGGTTCAGCTAGTTTAGAAAAAACCTTGGTAGCATGGTGCAGCGATAATATGGACGCCGGAGTCAAACAGAGGCAGGAATGAATTTGATTTCACCACTGACATTAATACATTTTGATGAAAGGAAGCTGTTTCAGTTTGGAAACCTTTGACTGTATGTAGCAGAAAACAACCAACAGTAGCACGAATCGTAAGTGTGTTATCTCATATAACAAGAAGTCTGGAGACTGATATTTCCATGTTAATTTCATGGCTTAATGATACCTTCTGCAACACAGGAGCATTTCACCTTTTGGTTCTTCCATTCTTAGTTTGCTCGTGATATCTTCGTTTGAGTGGTGATATTGCTATAGTAGCAGTAGTTTAAGATATTACATGCCATCATGATGATAGACAGTAAAGAGAAGAATTCCTCCCATATATCTCTTTTTAGTAGGTAGAAAACCATTTACAAAAGCTGTAGTGCACACCATTGATTCAAATTGTGTCTCAGACTCAGACTTAAAAGCCATTCACTAGCAAGGATAATGAAGATGTCATGACTGACTTAGACTTTTTTTTTTGACACCACCTTTGGATTTGGGGTGGGGAAGCTCTTTGGTGAGCATAGTCCCTCAGAGGATAAACAACAAACAAAATTGGATCTGTGCCAGAAAGCAAATGGGGTGTGTAGGGAGAAGAACTGAGTTGGCAAACAGTAGTGATGAGCTCTTCTTCTTGCATAAAGGCTAGTAGCAGATGCATGTAAACCAAGACAGAGCGGTAACAGAATACCATAGTCTGTGCTCAGGGAAGTATATAGGGTGCTACAGGAGAAGGTATGAGAAAACCGGAATCCAAAGTTGCAATGGTCAGGAAAGTCTTTTTTAGTGGAAATGATGTCTTAGTTATCACCTAAGGAGTAAGTGGAAATCGGTCTGGAATTAGTCATGGAGCAGCACACCCTTCTGTATTTATAAGAGCACGAGACAGCCATGCTGGTGTTTCAGGACGATTTTAAGAAAAGTTTTAGGACAAATGTTGGCTTCAATACCTAATCAGTGTCCTTGGTGTGTTAGAAAAAAAAGAAGTGAAATGAAAAGAAAAGAAAGTTTAAAAAAATACCTAATCAGAGTTAAGCACCATTATCTATATGTATAACCATTCATGTTCAAAATAATTGTTTTTCCAAGAAAAAGTTATACAACTTAAAAAATGCTGTATATTTACAGTATGAAATATTCTCTTTTAATCATTGTAAGATTCTAAGATTCAAAGGACTTGTGATCGTGTAGTTCTGACTTCTGTAAAAGCAATCATTACTTACTTGATGCCTGTAATGCGAAGTGTTAAGAACAAAACCAGGATGACTTTAATTATTTCAAGAAGCACAGGTAAAAGACTTTCCCTTCCGACGTTAATGCAAAGCATTTACCTGGAATTGACATTCTGCTATATTATATCTTTGCTTGCATCCTTTAAAGCTGTTTCTTAAGTTTTGATTGAATTAATTAATTTAGAAAAGAGCTTACACTAACAAGGGTTTTTTTTTCCTTCTAATGACTCAGAAGTGAGTTTGCATTTTTTTTGCTCTCCGCTGCCATTTTTATATGTTCTGTTTCTCTTTAAGTAATATGTGTATCTTAATTCTTTAAAAATGGTACCACATCCTAAGAAGAATACATGATGTGAATCATTTCTGGTTCCTAATACTTACTCTCCACTCTACAAAGACGTAGACATCGTATTAGGAGACTGATACTCTTTTTTTACGTTACTTGGATAATTCATTGCCCAGTGTATTCACGGAGAATAATTGCAAGGCAAACCAATGGAAATTTTAGGTAACCCAGATAAAGGGCATAGTAAGCACATTTCCAAAGAAATGCTTGATGGACTAGGATTCATACAGTGTCCAATGAAAATTAAGATTTTTATAATTGATTTTGACTTTTTAACACTTTTCTTTTTTTCCTGTTAAAAAAACAAAATCTAAGCTTAAGAAATATCATAATTACAATTGAAATAGAAAGTCAGGCATATTCTTTATTTATAGAGATTTTTAAATACCTTATCACAAATTATTACAAATTAAGATGTAATAAGTACAAATTAAATACAAATTAAGATGTGATAAGATTTTTAAATACCTTATCACAAATTAAGATGAATGCACATGAAAAATAGAGTCACCCACTTGTTCTGGTCTGTGTAAAAATCAAATGTGAGACACACACTTTATCAACTCTATTCGTAAGCTACTTAAAACTATATCAGTGACGCTGACTTTGATCATATTTGGACTTTCAAACTATTTTATCTTTAAAAAAAAGAAAACATAAATGCAAGCAAAATGATTTCATAGGATACTTTTAAGAAATTATAAATGCTTTTGTCAAGATAAATTTCCACTTAAGAAATAAAGAAAAAGCAGGATATGTTGACCGGAATAAAAGATGTTCTTTTCATCATAATAACATGAAGGGCAAGTCACCACCAGCTTGTGGGGAAGAAGTAAACATAAACAGTATTACCATACAAAAATTTCTCATAATGTTCAGGTGATCCAGAAGAGAACAGCATAAGTCTATTAGCTATGCTAGTTTTTTTATTTTTAATATTAAAATAATTTTTATTTAAAAATTTTGCCTATTAAATATTTGTCATAATCAATGATGTCCCAAATTCAATGCTTTTGTTAATGTTAATGGTATTATTGTTGGTTTTTTTTTTTTTTTTGAGAGACAGTCTCACTCTGTCACCCAAACTGGAATGCAGTGGTACAATCATAGTTCACTGCAGCCTTGATTTTCCAGGCCCAAGTGATCCTCCAACTTCAGCTCCCCAAGTATCTGAGACTACATGTGTGCATCACCACACCTGGCTAAATTTGTTATTATTTGCAGACATTGGGTCTCCCAGTGTTGTCCAGGCTGTATTATTGTCTGTTCTTGTTCACTGGCTTGAGCCACTCACCTGATAGGGGTGACGTTTTTTCTTTATTCACTGAAATCAAAGTTGGCAGACTTTTGCTGCTTCTTTATTACCCAATGTTAATGAATGTTTTCCAGTCTAGAATTTTAACTTAACTAATATTTTAAACTGGTACATTAAAATAAAACACTTGGTATATATATAAGTTTATAGAGTATACACTCTACATCTGAAGAATTAGAGTTACTTTTGAGTGTGAGGAGATCACTTTGCATCATGTTATGAATTTGTTAAACTGTTTTTATTTTGTGACCTAGCAGCCTTTTTTTCTTTTGTGATGAGACACATATATAGTAAAAATATTATTATAGTAGAACAAATGAACATGTTAACATTATCATCGTACAGTTACCCGTTTTTTCCCTGCCTGTGGCGAGAGCAGTTATAATCTACTCATTTAGCAAGCATTCTGAATATAATGCACTGTTATTAAGTGTAGTCCTTATGTTCTGCATTGCTCTTTCAACTTGTTCATCCTGTTGTTTGCTACTTTGTATCCTTTGACCTGCATCTCCCTGTTTTCTCCCCTTTCTGCCCAAATCACTGTTTTGTCCTTTATCTCTATGTATTATATTTAGCCCCCTCCTTTTTTTTTTTTTTTAAAGATTCCAGACTTAAGTGAGATTATGCAATATTTTTCTTTCACTGTCTGGCTTATTTTACTTAGCCTAGTGTTCTTCAGGGCCATCCGTGGCAGGATCTTCTCCTTTTTAAAGACTGAATAATATTCTGTTGTATATATTCACCACATTTATTATATCCGTTGTCTGTCCATAGACACTTAAGATGTTTCCATCTCTTGGCTATTGTGAATAATGCTGCAGTGCACATGGACGTGCAGAGATCTTTATGAAGTGCTGACTTCATCGTTTTTGGGTATATGCCCAGAAGGTTGATTGCTGGGTCATACGGTAGTTTGATTTTTAATTTCAGTGGGAACCTCCATACTCTTTTCCAGAATGGCTGGACCAGTCTGTATTCCTTCCAACAGTGTACAAGGGTTCTCTTTTCACTACACCTTCGTCAGTGCTTGTTATCTTTTGTCTTTTTGGTAGTAGCTATGTAGGATATTCTGTAAGTTTATTTAAAACATTCTCAGTATTTTTTTTTTCCTAGTCAGTATTTCCTGACTTTTTCTCTCTAGGTTGCATGTATTGCTTTAGTAGTAAACAAAAGCATTAATGGAAACTTTATATTGAAAAAATTGAACCTGTTATAGAATTTACCATTTTGTTGTGGGTTTATTTTCTGATAAGGATTTATTTTACTATTTCACTCATAATTTTAGTTTTTCTAAACTTAGGTATGAAGACGACTGAGAAGGTGAGAGACAGCTAGTGTGTACTCATGTGAAATGACATTTGAAGGGAAAAGGGTTGGATAGAATTTCAGGCATTTGCTAAAGAGTTACTTGGCAGTTACCGTAAGCTGAGTTCTGTTCTGGTTTTGTGCATACTGTGATGAATAAGAGAATTTCTCAGCCTTATGGGGAGTAGGGAGATAGGAAATAACTAAATATTTAAAAAATCCAAACAGGATTTCAGGTTTGATAGGCTTGATGATAAGCATGCAGGCACAGAGTAAAAGGGGGTGATGAGGTCAAATAGGGCCTATTTTATATAACATGGTCAGGGAAAGCCTTTTGAAAGAGGTGATATTTGAACAGAGACTTGAATGCTGTGACGGAGCAAAAGTTTGTGAAGATCTGGGGAGTGAGATTTTTTAAAATTTTCATGCTGATGGACAGAAAGTACAGCAAGAAGTGGCGTGGCTTGGATGAGTGCAGTGCCCATGGAGGCGAGAAGAAGGGCTTGGATTTAATTCTGTTTTGAAGGTAGCCTTTGGAGATAGATTGTGCAAATAATAAAAGAAAAAAGAGCAATCAGGGGTGACTGCTTGTTTCATTTTGGTTTGGTTGGGTCTGGGTTGAGTATTGGAAATATGCTGGTATCATTTATCTGAGATGAGAAATAACAGGAGTTGTGTGTGTGTGTGTGTGTGTGTGTGTGTGTGTGTGTGTCTGTGTGTGTGTCTGTGTGTGAGTGAAAGAGGGGATGGGTGTGAGAATGAGAAATCAAGAAGAATTTGTTTGGCTCAACTTGATTTGAGGCATTTGCTAGATACCTGAGTTGATATGTTATATGTGTGAGGCTGGAGTTTGGCATGTAGATTTGGGAATCGTTGTTCTGTAAATGGTATATAAAACAATGGGACTGCAGAAGATCTGGGGAATACTGCAGGCAGAGAAGAGAGAACCAAGGATTAAGAGTGTGCTCAGGAGGCTGAGAAGCAGTGATCAGGAGAGGTGGAAGAAGTCAGGGGAGTGTTTTAGTGAAGAATGTTTCCAGAAGGAGGATGATCAGCTGTGTAAGTGCTGCTGAGAAATTGAATTAGTTGAAGACTGAAGTTTGACCTATTGGATTTGTCAGTAGGGAACTGGTGGTTGTTGTTGATGAGCAGTTTCAGTGACGAAGTGGAGATATGAGAGTGATTTGAGTGGGTTTTAGACAGAATGAGAGGCAAGGAAATGAGATTGAGTGCAGATTGCATTTTAGGGGAAGTTTGCTACAAAGGGAAGCGGAAATGGAGCTAGAGCTGGGCAGGGGTTGGGAACATGTAGAATCAAGGGAGAGTTATTTTGTATTGTTAATAGAAAATATGCACATATGTGTATGCTGTTGAGTCTGATCCATTACAGAGGAAAAAAAGCTTTGCAGAAGAGAAAGGACAATTTACAGGAACAAAGGGTGCCAGAAGGGCTGGAATCTAGCAGACAAGCAGAGGGGCTTGCTGGCCGGTGAGGACAGCTCATCTGTTGTAACAGGTGGGAAAACCAGTATGTTGCTACAGAGCAGGTAGTCTGATAGATATGATGGTGTAAAGAAACAGTGGTTCCTTCTTGTTTCTATTTTCTCAGTGAACTCAGAAGCCAGGTAATTTGCTGAGACCCTTAATGGGGGAGGCCTGGTTAGAGCAATATAAAATATTTTGTTTAAAAAATACTTTAGAAATGCATTCTTCACTTAGCTGCTGCTCTTGGCGGTTATGGCAGTTAGCAATATATGTCTAAATATGTTTCGTTTAAACAGGGAGGGTTGAGCTTCCCTGGGCCACATGTGGGATAAATCAGGAGCCCTCACCACCTTTTCTGTATATGGGGAATTTGAAATCTAGAAACCTCATGTTTTTTGCCTTCTCCCTCTTCTAGTTCTCTAGTTTTTCTTCAGGCACAGTGGAGAAGGAGAAAGTGTGGTTTCATTTAGTTCAGCGTGCTCATGCAGCTTTTCTGCAGCCTCCAGGTCTTGAGAGTTGTTGAGCATAATCCCTTGCCCAGTGAAATGTCCCAGGCTTGGGAAATCCTAACACAGGGGACCGAGTCGAGATGTGCTTCTTGTTCAGGTTTTAAAGTGAAGTCTCACCCTTCAGCAGGTGGAGATCTCCCATGTATGTCATTCTGTTTCCTCTGAGGACTGCAGGTGCCCTTTTTAGCTGTAAGTAGTAGAGACCAATGATAATTCATCTCTCAGTCTTGTATTCCATTCTCAGTTTATTTCCCTGAACCACATTCTCCTCATTTATGGAGTAGTAATTCCCCACTCATGGGTTCTTCATCAGGCAGCATATGATGCATGTGAAAATTATTCTGCAAAAGCCTAAACAGTATAAAAGGAGAAATCCCATTGTCATGGCGAAAATGTTATTCTCTGGAAGACACTGACCCTTCCCTAGGACCACCCCTTAATCTCTTGTTTTTCATCTCACAGAGGCATCCATTTCTTGTTTTATTTCTTCTGTTAGAGGCTTAGTGTAGTGACTTGAGTATTGCTTAGGGTTTTGGTATATTGGATTCAAATATGCACACTACAAACTGGGGGTGAAAGAAAAGAAGCTGAACATACTGCCTGTTCTCAAATAGTTTATTATTCTTTTAACTTTTTAAAACCACGAGCTTCCCTCTTATCACATTTTTACAAATGGATATATGAAAGCTGATAGAAAAAGCCTGAACTGAAGACGTTAAAATGAACTTTGTTCTTATGTTTTTATTTGCTAATTTTCAAATCTGCTCGAGAGTAGCATCTTCCGTTAGTGAGGTGGAAAAATTGAATGCAGATTGCAGCTTGTGGGAGAGTGTTCAAAATTTTTTTTTACTTTTTATAATTAAAAAAAAAAACCCCTTGCTATTTGGAGAAGCAAAAATGTCTCATGACACCGTCTGCTTCTGTGGTATTTCTTCTTAATCCTACCTCTGGGGGCAAATATTTCCCATCGCAATAGCAGATTTTTAGTCCTGGAAGAAACCTTAGGGTTCATCTTTTTAAACCATTTTTGTTTAATATGTGAGAGAATGAAGACTCAGAGAAGGAGATTTGTCTGTCAGTTCGTGGCAGAGTCAGGATTCAACTTGAGGCCTCTGGACGGTGTGTAGGGTTTTCCTTCTTGACCCATCCTGCCTTTTAAAGTTTACAGTTGTGTTCTGAGAAGGAGAACAGTGAAGTTACCCAGACTCTGTAGAAGGGCAGGACAGGCAGATGTGTTCTGTGTACCCTTTGTGCATGTAATTCGCCTCAGTCTTCTCAGTGGTTTTAACTAATGACCACGAAATAGAGAAAACAAACAGGTTCTCTGAGTTGTGCTCTCTTCAAAAGGTCTTTAATAGTAATTCTGAATCACTTGGTCTTTTTAGTGTCATCCTAGTTACTTCTCATAAGGATGGTCAAAGGACCAAATACAGTTTGTTTCTACTAATACAAACATACGTAGGAATTCTTCCAGCTAACTGTGACATCATATTTATGTGCCCTGGGTTAAAACTGCTTTCATGTGGGTTCTGAGATACATAGGAAGGTGGAAAAGACCTTTAGAGACAGTGACCATGGTTTTATTTCTCTTCTCGTTTTTGAGGACTGGGAAAACTCAGGTTATTTAATTTTAGAGTATTTTTAATTACAGTATTTTATGTTTAGCCTCTATTGTAAAAGACAATAAAAAAAATTTAAAACCACTCAAAAATGTATAGTTTAGCAAATTAAGTCAGACACCCTGTGGCTCTTACCACCCAGCTCAAGAAATGAAACATTACCAGCCACTCTGGAAATCCTTTTATGTTCCCCGTGAAAATCACAGATCTCTCTCTACCTCAACAAGTAACCACTCTCCTGACTTTCATAATACGCCTTTCTTTATGTCTCCTTATGGCTTTTTTCCCCTGCTTGTCCTTAGATAATAAAGTTAAATCCTGCTCATTTAAAAAAGCCTGGTACGTATTATAAATCTTTCTTAATCTACAGGCTTCCCTCCCTTTCTTTCTATTTCTTGTAATTTACCTGTTGAAGAACCTGGGCCTTTCTGTAGTCTGGATTTTGGTGATTGCATATTCAAAGACGACAAGATCATGGTTGTCTGAGGATTGGCTTCCTTATGGAGTAGGGAAGTTACTGGTCTTCTCAGTGTGGTTTTGGGCCCTGTGGTGGCTTTAAGTTACTGGGTGGCACGGCTCTGCTTTCCTGGTTGCAAGTCTAATGCTTACAGGCCCGTCTGTAGGCATTTTTTGTTTGTCTACCTTTTCCTTTAAAAATATTTGTACAGATTTGTGGGGTACATGTGAAATGTAGTTACATGTATGTAATGCATAGTGAACAAGTGAGAGTGCTTAGGGTGTTCACAGCACATTTGTTTACTGTAGTTATCCTACTCTGCTATCAAATATTGAATTCATTTTTTCTGACTCTATGTTCATACCCTTTAACCCACTTCTCTTCATCGTTCTTCCTCCCCAGTCACCCATCCCAGTCTGTTACCTATCTTTTTTTACTTTCTACTTTTTTTTCTTTGAGACAGAGTCTCACACTATAACCCAGACTGGAGTGAAATGGCTCAATCTCAGCTCCCTGCAACCTCCACCTCCTGGGTTCAAGAGATTCTCCTGCCTCAGTCCCCCAGGTAGCTGGGATTGCAGGCACCTGCCACTGCACCTGGCCAATTTTTGTATTTTCAGTAGAGACAGGGTTTTGCCATGTCGGCCAGGCTGGTCTCAAACTTCTCACCTCAAGTTATGTGCCCTCCTCTGCCTCCCAAATTGCTGGGATTACAGGTGTGAGTCACTGTACCTGGCCTGTATTCTCTACTTCTGTGTGACCAACTTTTTTAGCTCCCACATGTATGTGAGAACATGTGATACTTGTCTTCTCATGCTTGATTTATTTCACTTAAGATGAGGACCTGACCTCCAGTTTCATCCATATTGCTGCAAGTTACATTATTTCATTCTTTTTATGGTCAGATAGTATTTCATTAGGTATGTATACCACACATATCTTTGCTGTTGTAATTAGTGCAACACCAAATATGTAAATGCAGGTATCCCTTTAATATGTGGATTTCTTCTCCTTTGAGTAGGTACCCAGTAGTGGGATTGCTGGATCAAATGGTAATCTTATTTTTCGTTTTTTGAGCAATCTCCATGCTGTTTTTTATAGTGTCTGTACTGGTTTACATTCTCACCAACAATGAATAAGCGCTCCCTTTTCTCTGCATCCTCACCAACTTCTCTTTTATTTGTTTGTTTGAGACGGAGTCTCACTCTGTCACCCAAGCTGGAGAACAGTGTTGGTATCGGCTCAATGCAACCTCCACCTCCTGGGTTCCAGCAGTTCTCCTGCCTCAGCCTCCCGAGTAGCTGGGACTACAGGTGCACGCCACCATGCCTGGCTAATTTGTGTATTTTTAGTAGAGACTGGGTTTCATTATTTTGGTCAGGCTGGTCTCAAACTCCTGACCTCTTGATCCGCCTGCCTCGGCCTCCCAAAGTGCTGGGATGACAGGCATGAGCCACTGCAACCAGCCAAATTCTGTTATTTTACATAGAACTAGTTTTATATTGAGCGCCATGCTGTGGCCTCAGCTTACTTGCAGGTTACTCTGGAAGCCAACTGCTGTGAGGGCAGGGAACGCAAAGATCATTCGTCTGGCTTTAATTATGAAGGCCAGCTTTCTCAGGCCCTTTTGGAACCGAATTTCAGGGAGCAGGAGAGGCTCAGCTCCCCCAAGAGGATGATCTTCCAGGCTCTTGGTCTCTCACTCTCCCAGGAATGGGAGGGAGGACCCCTCCAGGTGTGGTGCACTCGTAAAGTAAATATCGAACCCCAGAGAGTTTTGCAGAAGATGATTTATTTAGGTAGAGAAAGAGAAAAAGGAGAGAGAAGATGAGTGAGCAAAGCTTCCATGAGATTGTGGAAGAGGATCCAGACATGGAGTCCAGAGAGGTGTGAAAGAAGGAGACTTTTAACTTGGGAGGAATTCCCTCCCCCTTTAAGGTTCCAGGCCTATGAAAGGAGTTCCAGTGGAGTGACTGATCTTTGATTCTTTCCCGCACATGAAAATTTAAATGAAGACCTCTGATCCCTGGATGGAGAGGTGGGGGAGACGTGGTGCTGACAAGTTCTTGCCCTTGAAACTGTGCCCCCTTGTGGACCCAGGAAGAGAATGCATTCCCTCACTTTTATCTTTGATTTATGACTTTTCTTTGGAAATGTCACATTTTCTTAAATTTTATACAAATCACCTCATGATTGTTTACGGTCTTTTTTTTTGGACTATGCTTTGCAGAGCAGGGCTGCCTCATAGGCAGTGTGCTCGGAATGGCCTCATGGTCCTTTTCATAGCTTTCCATCAAGACCATGTATTTATTGTTATGTATATGTATATTTTTGTCTTGTCAGTGGAATTTTGTTACGACATGGGAGTATGCCTTGTGTTCACTCGGTCACCTTCTCACTAGGATAAAACTATATAATTCGACTTTACCTTTTAGACGGACTTAGAAGATGGTACATTCACACATACTATTTTTTGTATTTTAAATAAGGCTATGGTTGCAAGAGCTACTGTGGTTTCAGTTATAACTTGCTCTCCCACAGCAATTTGCCATAGTAATTATGGGTATAATTCTCTTCTTTCTTTCAGATCCCACTCATTTTGTTTCTAGCTTCAAATGAAGAATTTTAAAGATTTATGTGACTGTAACAGTTTAATATTCTTCATGTGTAAAAATACAAATAATATGTAATACCCTGATTATGAGTTCTGAGATTAAAATGAGATGGCATTAGCCTCATAGGGTGTTGGATTTCTCTCTGACATGTTTGCATACCTGTTTGTATATTTGTACATGAATATTCACATCTGTGTATTAGTAAAATATACAGTTACTTAAAGGAAATTAATTTATTTCTGTAGGATTCAAAGAAAAATCTCCAAAGAGAAATGGAGCTTTTAAATTAACCATGGATGTCACCTACCCATAGTAAATAAAAAAAGAAAAAGCTCAAGAATGACATACTTTGTATCAATAAAGCCAAATGGATGATTAATGGGATTTTATAGTTAAACAAACCAGATGTTTTCTTCCTCCTTAGCGTATATAATTTTTGACCTCAAGTATTTTATACCTACTACATAGTGATTGCTCAGTAACTGCTAATTCGTTAGATAAGAATTTCCTACTTGCTGCATTTCTGTGTATCATTTTTCATGTGTTTTTTTTTTTTTTGTAAGTTTTATTTTATTTTTTAGCCTTTTTAGTGTTGTAACTGTCCCTCAGGGACAATCGCACAACCTAGAAAGAGGTACTCTGAACATGTTCATTTCCAAAGCACACACGGCTCAGCCCTGTGTCTCTTTCTATACAATTCTGCTGAGTTTTAGTTTTTTCTACATAATGGACAATGGCAAAAATGAGGAAAATCTGGTTTTAGTTGTATTATTTTGGTATTCTTTGGTTTAAATCATATTGCTAAATGATGAGTGTAAGTCTCCTGGTTATTTCAGTTGATAACTGGAATTGATTATCATTGGGTTGATTGGAACTGATTATTGATTGATCATTGGTTATTGATTTTTTTTTTGGCTGGCATTACAAACAGTAGAAAGTTGACAGGCCTTCCTCCCCCCTGCAGTGGATTCTGTAGTGACCGTTTATGTTGATATTAGGGACATTTTCACATAGAAGAGCAGGCAGTATTGGTTTCACAAAATTGCTGTGCTCTCTGGGACTGAAGTGGGCAGTGACTCCAGGGTGTGTTTGTTTCCAGCTTTGGTGATTATTGCTGTAAAAAATAAAAATGTTTCCCTCTTAATAAAAAAAAAATAGGTCACCATGTGGCTGCGCTCAGGTGGAGGCTGCAGTCGTGCCTGCCAGGCCTTTCACTCCATTTCTCCTTCCTCTGCACTGCGGCTCCCTAGACTGCACCTGTGCAGAGAACTCAGTCCTGTGGTCGCCCCAGGAAAAATGTTGGAAAATTCATGATGGCCATTGCCAGAAAGAACAATTTATGGCTTTTTGTTTTCAGGCTCCCAATTTGGCTGCATACTTACCTCATGTGGGCCTTTATTTCTGAGTCTTGGTTAAACTCCGTAGGTTTAACCTATAAGCCTGAAAAATATTGGGCAGTTGCTGGCCAAGCACAGTGGCTCACGCCTGTAATCCTAGCACTTTAGGAGGCAAGGTGGACAGTTTGCTTGAGCTCAGGAGTTTGGGACCAGCCTGGGCAATGTAGTGAGACTTCCGTCTCTACCAGAACAAAGAAACAAACCAAAAACCCCAAATTAGCAGGGTGTGGTGGCTCATTCCTGTAGTCCTGGCTACTCAGGAGGCTGAGGCACGAAAATCGCTTGAGCTCATGAAGTTGAGCCTGCAATGAGCAGAGATCTCACCACTGCATGATCCTACCTGGACGACACAGGAGTGAGACTCTGTCTCTAAATAAGTAAATATTAGGCAGCTGCATTACCTGTTTACCTGCTTATTACTATAGTAATCAGTTATATTCTCTTGTCTGGAATTCACATGATGAGTACCTCCCCACTCAACTTTATTCATAGAGTCACAGATAATTTTGCGAAAAATCAACAACAGAAGAAATACCAAGAAGAAGCCATTCCAGCATTAGGAGCTATTCCTATTAGTCAAGTAAACCAAATGTTCTTTCTTGCAGCCAAAGAACTTTACACCAAAAACTGAATTGTATGTGGACATACCAACATCAAGCATTTATAAGTTTTTGAATTCATAATTTTCACCATGATTAATTTTTCCATCTCTCTTATTAATACCGAGTATTGAGATGTGAACAAATGAAAGTTGATCTTCTCTTAGATTATGTTCAATTGATATTGTACATGTTCTCAAATACTAGTTGCTAATGGACAGAATAAATAAAATACTATATTACCATATAGTAGACTTCAAAAAAAAAAGTTTCATTATATTGAATAGCTTTGTGATGAATGCCCTTCTGATCTTAGGTCAGATTAGTTATACCCAACAGCTGTATTACTTTTTTGAGAATATTATAAAAACAGTAGTTAGGCTTTTTTTTTTCTCTCCCTTTTTGCAAAGAAAAATGGAAGGAGCAAAAAGAGAGTTAAGGGGTAGATGATGCTTTCTCAACACAAAGCAAATAATTTTTAGGAATATGATAGTAATCCTTATAGGCTGTTTCTTTTACTTGTGAAAATGACAATAATTTGTTTGTCGTAAATTTCAAACATAAAGTAATGTTGATGCCAATCAAGTGCATTTCCCTTTCATCATCCAATGATGAAATGCATCACTTATATTTCAGATGATTAAAAAAATAAATTCCCTTTTACTAGTGATCTTTATTAAATCTTAAGAGACAAAAGCATGGCTATTATTCACAGCTTTATTTAACAAAAGATTCTAATGTTATTTTCTGGCATTGGCTTTTTTTTGTTTATTAAATTGCAAAAGATTTCTTGAAAATGCACTCTGAGTTCTGTAAAGCGAATCATATCTAGGCTTTGCCTTCATACAACTTATAGTCTAATAGGGGAGAGATATTTATAGAAAGAACTAATGGACTACAGATAATGCAGAAGGTTTTAAATCATTTGCTGTAAAAATAACACAGCATTGGCAACAAAAGCCAAAATAGACAAATGAGACCTAATCAAACTCCACAGCTTCTGCACAGCAAAACAAAAAACAAACAAACAAAAAAAACAGTCATTAGAGTGAATTGGCAAGCAACAGAATGGAAAAAATTTTTGCAATCTACCCGTCTGACAAAGGGCTGATATCCAGAATCTACAAAGAACTAAAACAGATTTACAAGAAAAAAACAAGCCCATTCAAAAGTGGGCGAAGGATATGAATAGACACTTTACAAAAGAAGACATACACGAGGCCAACAAACATATGAAAAAATGCTCATCATCACTGGTCGTTAGAGAAATGCAAATCAAAACCACATTGAGATACCATCTCATGCCAGTTAGAATGGCGATCATTAAAAAATTGGGAGACAACAGATGCTGGAGAGGATGTGGAGAAATAGGAACACTTTTACACTGTTGGTGGGAGTGTAAACCAGTTCAACCATTGTGGAAGGCAATGTGGAGATTCCTCAAGGACCTAGAAATAGAAGTTCCATTTGACCCAGCAATCCCATTACTGGGTATATATCCAAAGGATTATAAATTGTTCTACTATAAGGACACATGCACATGAATGTTCACTGCAGCACAGTTTACAATAGCAAAGACCTGGAACCAACCCAAATGCCCATCGATGATAGACTGGACAGGGAAAATGTGGCACATATACACCTTGGAATACTATGCAGCC
>CAUYQU010008203.1:0-20558 GCA_963574635.1 Cheracebus regulus | reverse complement strand
TGTTTCTCCATCTGTTTGTGTCCTCTCTTATTTCGTTGAGCAGTGGTTTGTAGTTCTCCTTGAAGAGGTCCTTTACATTCCTTGTTAGTTGTACTCCTAGGTATTGTATTCTCTTTGTAGCAATTGTGAATGGCAGTTTGTTCGTGATTTGGCTCTCTTTAAGTCTGTTATTGGTGTATAGGAATGCTTGTGATTTTTGCACGTTAGTGTTTACAGAGTATATTTGTTTTATCTATTTGCTTTTATCTTCCTGTGTTTTTATATTTTGAGTGTCTTTATATTTCGGGGCCTTCTTATAAACAAATATAATTGAGTTCTGGGGTTTTTTTGGTCTGGTTTGTTCATTTATTCCTATTAGTTGTTTGACTTAATCCACTCTTATTTAATATAATTATTTATTTAGGTTTAAGTCTACATTTTGCATTTTGCTTTTTTGTTTTCTGTTTGTCCAAATCCTTCCTTATTTCTTTATTCCTCCTTTCTTGCCTTCTTTTGGGTTAATCAAGTACGTTTTATTATTCTACTTCTCTCCCCTCAGCTTTTTAGTTACATTCTTATCACTCATAATTCTTTAATCGTCCTATGCAAATATGCATTTTGGACTTATTAAAATCCACCTTAAATAAGTGCTTTAACCACTCCCCAAATATGTAAAACTCTTACCAAAGTTTGTCTCTATTTACTCTCCACCTTTACCCTCTGTGCTATTGCTGGGATATAACATGTTAATACATATATTATAAATGACACAAGCCAGTTTTATTGTGTTAAATAATCAGTATCCTTTTTATCATCTCACATCTTTACCCTTTCTTGTGTTCTTCATTCCTTCCTGTAGTTTCATGTTTCCATCTGAAATTACTCACCTTCAGCCTGAAGAACTTCCTTTTCATTTCCTATAGTTAGGCCTGCTCGTGACAGATTCTCTTAGCTTTGATTATCTGAAAATCTCATTATTTTACTTTTATTTCTGAAGGATATTTTCACTGATTATATAATTCTATCTTTGATAGTTTGTTTCTTTTAGCCCTCTAAGGATATTATTCTATTGCTTCTTGCTTGCCCAGTTTTATTAAAGAGCCAGCTATCAGCCTTATTGCTGCTCCTGTAAGGGTAATGCTTCTTTTTTCTCTGACTGCTTTTTAAAATGTATCTTTGTCTTTCCTCCCTGTCTTTTATTTCATCTGTGTTTCATCTTTTTTATTTTCAGCAGTTTGACCATTACGTGTTTTGGTATAGTTTTCTTTGTATTTTTCCTGCTATGGATTGCCGAATCCATAAGCATCCTGAATCTGTGGGTTGATGTCTTTCATTAGTTAAAGTCTCAGCTGTAATCTTTTCATATATTATTTTTTCTTCATTCTATCTGTCTTCTCCCTTTGGGATTACAGCCACTCATATTTTGGACCTATTGACTGTGTCTGCTTACCTCTAATGCCTTAATATATTTTTCCATATTTTCTCACTGTGCTTTACTTGGGATGTTTTCTACTTTTTTCATCATGTTTATTAATCCCTTCTGTTGGCTCTTGTCTGCCCTTAAACTCATACAATGAGTTCTTCCTAATACTGTATTTTTTAGTTATAAGATGTCCATTTAATTTTTTATATAGATTTTTCTGTGGGTACTATTTTTTCTTACATTCTGTTCATATTTTCTTACATTTTAACATCTTAATTATGATTTTTAAAAAATCTGTGTGTTTGTTCCATTATTTGGATAATATATGGGTCTCTTTCTATTACCTGTATTTTCTCTTGATTACTGATCATACTGTCTTGACTCTGTTATATCTAATAATTTTTGTAGTATGCCAGACATTTTATATTAAAAGAACTACTGAGTCTCCAGCTGGTATCTTCCATGAGAAATAATTCTTCATTTCCTCTGGTAGGCTAACGGGATAAGGCCCTGATCACCTCAATCTAATTATGGATTGAGTTAGACCACGTCTGGATTGTGCCTATGGTTTATCCTTGTTTCTTGGACATGGGCCCTCTTTCGCTCTTGATTGAGAACCTAATTTCTGTTTCATTAGCCCTGAAACACTGCAGGAGATCATCCTATCCTTGAGAGGTCTGGGGCTTAGTTCTATTACCTCTCACCCCTTATAGTTTCAAAATATGGCATGTATCTTTAAGAGGAAATCAGCCATGTGTTTCAGGTATACCACCTACTTCTAGTGGAACCTGGTCTCCTAAAACCACAACATTATAGGAGATTTTATTCTGCCTTTTAAAAGCTCTCAGTCTAGCTTTGAAGTTCCAATGTGCTGGCCCCAAATTCAGCAAATACCTGATGAGACAAACTGGCCACACACAGGAGCTTCTTAAGTTTCCAGTTTGTCACAGCAGCTCTCTGATTTCTCTTTCCTCCAACAGAGCCCCTCACCATGTGCCAAACATGATCCTTAGTTTATGTCAAAATTAGCAGATACCCTAAGGAAAGAAAACAGTATCAGCTACCTCAGAGGCCATCGCCTGGAATTCCAGTTCATCTAATCCTCATGACAGCTCTGTGGTGGCTTTTTAAATAATTATTCTGACTTCTTCTAGTTGTTGCATCATTAACATTGTACTACCACAACTATCCCTTCCTACCTGTAGGCCTAGGAAGCATTATCTTCTGCCTGCCCTATATAATAGTTTATTAACTGGTCTCCCTAATTCTATTCTTGTCCCTCTCACAAAGCAGTTGGAGTAGTCCTTTTAAGTATATCTTGTCACTCCCCTGCTTAAAAACCTCCAGTGGCTTCCCTTTACATTTAGAGTAAGTTCAGTTCATTTTCACAGTCTGCAGCCCTACACAATTTTACTGCTACTCCCTCTCCAACCTAATTTCTCTCTACCGTCCCCTTTGTTCACTCAATTAAAGCTCTACTGACCTCCTTTCCATTTCTCAAACACACTAATATGTTCCTGTCTCAGAATCTTTGCACTTATTATACCCTCTCACATCTTCATAAGGCTTATGTATTCACCTCTTTAGGGAGCTCTGTGTAAATGTCATCTCCTCAAAGAGGACTTCCCTTAAAATTCTGTTTTCTTACCCTGCATTAGTTTTAATCATAGCACTTAACACTACCTGACATTATATTGTATATTGTCTTATTTTTTAATATTCTATCTCTCTCACAAGGAGGTAAGTTCCATGAGACTCGAAACTATGTCTGCTTTGTCCACTGTTCTATCCCCAGGACTTAGCACAGTGTATAACTTATAGTAAGCACTCATACGTAGAATAAATTAGATGTCCCTTATCTCAAAAAATTCTCAGTTTAAGAAAAAAATGAATAATTGGAGTAAAATTAAGAAGTACTGTAACATAGGTGTCTACAGAATGCTTTGGGAGTAAAGAGGGGGCACTGACTTAGTTGGGACATGGTCAGAGAAAGCCTTAATAAGGAGGTGGCCCTGGATTGAGTGTTGAAAACAGAATATAGATATGTGTCTCACAAAGAATAATAAAGAGCTCAACATACGGGGTTACTAAAACATGGGGTTGGATGATAGGAAGTGACATCAGTCATAATGGAAGAGCAAGATAGGCAAAGTCACAAAAGTCCTTAGACATCAGGATAAAGAATTTAGACCTTACCTGAAAGATAATGAGTAAAGGTTTTTAAGAGCAAAGGTTTTTAAGGAGAGATGCTATCAGATTTATATTTCCATGTGTTCCTCTACTCCTCACTGCAGGTAGTCAAACTAAAAATTCAAGTAGATTGATGTAGAAAATCCCTGGCATAGTTATCAGAGCTGTTTCAAAACAGAAGTTCTTATCCCAACCCACTATGTAACCTGGGAAAGGCATTGTGTCCTTTTCTGAGCCTCAGACCTTCATTCTTAACAGGAGAGAATTACAGGTTTCTAAAAGCCTTTTCAACTCTGAGCCTATGATTCTGTTAATATTTATATACTTCAACTTTGACTTAGGTCACAATACTTGTCTAAGATACCTTGGGAAAAAAATTTAATATTTTTTTCTGCATCTGCCAGGAATAATTTAAAACCTCCAATTCCAGCCAATCTAAATTCAGTTTTCTTCAGAGATTTCCTAAACATTTAGGTCAAATGCCAGGAAACCAGCTTCTTGAAACAAAACTGCCTGAGCAGAAGTGGCAAGTCCTTTTTTTCTTCTGGCTAGGATGAGAGTGCAGGGGGCAGAGAGGGTGATAGAATGAGTCTTTTTCTTGCAGTTATGATTCCAAAGAATCCCTATCCTGCGTCTGATGTGAATACTGAGAAGCCCAGCATCCACAGCAGCACCAAAACTGTCTTGGAACATCAACCAGGGCAGAGGGGGCGTAAACCAGGAAAGAAGCGGGGCCGGACATCCAAGACCCTAATTTCCCATCCCATCTCTGCCCCATCCAAGACAGCTGATTTGAAATTCCCAAAGAAGAGGGGTCCCAAACCTGGCAGCAAGGTAGGTAAAATGTGGGTTTCCCAGAAAGGGATAAGGGATTATAAAGGGGTCATTCATCCATCCCCATCTCTCTTGGAAAGAGGCATATCTGGCCCTCTTCGTCTTGTATGTGCTTATAAGAGGAATTTCCTAGATCGTCATCCCTACTTGCTACTTACCTGAGAGTTGGTAATATTAAATATAGGATGATGGAGGATAGGAAAGAAATTTTAACTTTGCAAGTTACTCACATTCAAGGAGATTCTGGTCTAATGTACATGGAAGAAACTGCTCTTTGTTAACCTTTCCAAAGTAGATGCCCAGCATGTGGACAGAAAGCAAACATTAACACTGTAAATTTTTTTTTCTTTTAATCAGCTTTTCCAGGCTGAATGTAAATATATTTTGTGTTATCTCTACCCCCTTTTTTTAAAAAAAATTGAATACCTACTAAGTGTCAGACTGTATTAGATGCCAATACGTACATATACCGTGATTTTCACAAAACCCTAAGAGATAGTGTTAATGTTATTTTATAGTAAATTGAGACTTACAGCTATAAAATGATTTTTTCTAAGATCACATAGCTAGTAAATGGCAAAAGCTACGGAGAATGGTCCCTTATCTACTTCCAAGGTCACTTCTTCCCTAGCATATGTTCACTCTTTCCCACATTTCCTGAGGGACACACTTCTAGTATTCTAGTATTGGAAAAGACAGCTGAGTCAGCTTCACTGAGCACTGTTACTGAATGTACCACCTCTTAGTCATGGCCTGTTTTCCATGGGTATCTTTCCTAGCAAAGGCATTGATATGGAAAAAAAAAAAAAAGCCTTCTCTCAGCAGCTTCTCTAAGGCCCCTTTTAGCATCACCCCCTCCACTCATTTCTTAACTGTCAGGAGATATCTCTGAATCTCCTCCCTGAACCAGAATACCTGAGTTCCAGTATGGAAATGATAACCGATTCTCCCTGAGCATTCCATCCCAGTCTCATTAATTCCTCCCTAGGGTTAGTTTGTTTGCTGTGAGTTTGTTTTGCTTGTTTATTAGCTTCCACTGACTTCAGTCCTTATAGAATATAAGCTCCTTAAGGTCAAAAACCTAATCTTTTTCTTTTTTTTTCTCCTGCGGTGCCTTATATCTCAGTCAGTCTCTTGGGAAATACTCAGAATATGCAAGATGGACAGGAGGCTGGGTGGGTGGCCGCATGGATGGATGATTTCAGTGATGATGTTACCAATCTCAGTTGTCTCTTATTTTTGGCTTCAAATTCTCAATATCACTTCCTGATCTTCCTGTGTAACACATAATGCTCCTCACGATCTATTACCACTAATCCCTAACCCAGGTCTTGATTCATTTTTGCCTTCATTACCCACCTCTCATTCTCCTTTTGTGGAGAAGAGACTGAAGGCCCTAAGGATGCCAAGGCCAGAGAAGCCATGCTTTTGATGATGTGAAGACATCTTGAGGACAGTCAGAAAAGGGAGAAAACCTATCTGGGGGGCTCCAAAGATAGCACCAGAACCAATAAATGGAAACTCAAGCAGACAAGCTTTGTCTCAACATAAAAGGAACAAGTTAAATCTATTCCAAAATAGAAGTAATGAGCCCCTATAACTAGAGGTGTTTCATCAGGGACTGGATGACTCAGTGGGTGGGATCTTTTAGGGAGAGGGAATTGGGTAGATAGTTGGGTTAAGTGGCCTTTAAGATCATTCAAAACTGAAAAACTGATACTGTGATTGCCTCTGCTCTGCTCTCTCAGGAAGTCTTGAATATAGTAACCAAAGTCCTTTTTCTTTCCAACCATCTTAAAAACAGTCATTCTCATCTTTTCCTGTATTTTATGTCCTAGCATTTGATACTCTTAATTCTTCATGTTCTTTTGCCTACCCCTACAAGTGTACATGCCTTCCACTTCACCTGTGTGCCTTATATCCCTTTTTGTTTGTTCTGTTTTGCTTTGATTTTTGAGTTGTGGTCTCACTCTGTCACCCAGGCTGAGTGCAGTGGCACAGTCATTGCTCACTGCAGCCTTGACCTTCTGGGCTCAAGCGATCCTCCCACCTCAGCCTCCCAAGTAGCAGGGCCTACAGGCATGTGCCACCATGCCCAGCTAATTTTTGTTAATTTTTTGTAGAGTTGGGGCCTTGCTATGTTGCCCAGGCTGGTCTCAAACTCCTGGGCTCAAGCAGTTTTCCCACCTAGACCTCCCATAGTGCTGGGATTGCAAGCGTAATCCACCATACCATGACTGACTTTATATCTCTTTTTGAAGCAGAGTAGTCTTATGGATAATGCATAAGCTTTAAAGTCAGACAAACTTAGGTTAACATGTCTTCATAGGTTGCCACCTGTGTGACTTTGGGAAGGCTTCTCTGGGTAAGACCTTGAGCCCATTTTCTTACCTCTAAAATGAAAATGAGGTAATGTATGAGTACGTGTAATTTGTAAATGTATCTATCTCAAATAGATTTACATTATTCAGGCACCTAACCTACCAGGCTTGTTCCTTTAGGGACCCCATGAAATCCTACCACCAGCTCACTGAAGTTGAAGTGGTATTTCCCTTCTTCCCTGACTCATTCATTACTTATTTGTATTTTCACTTTTATCAATAACAAAAAGCTTAAGCAGGTTCACTTTTAATGTGTGTTTTGAATGGTTCATGAGAGTTTGCGTGATTGCTTTCACAGGCAAGGCCGTCTTACATATGCCTGTTGTCATCAGGGCTATCTCTTTAGAGAACATACTCCTAGAAGGTAGCCAGGTTGATACGGCTCCCAGCGGTTGTCCCTACATAAAGCATTTAGTAAAACTGAATTTCTGGATCTCTGTGATTGTTATGTTTTCCTTGCATTCAGAAAGGCTCTTAGCCAGGCATGGTGGCTTACGCCTGTAATCTTAATACTTTGGGAGGCCAAAGTAGGAGGATCGCTTGAGCAGGAGAAATTTGAGACCAGCCTTTGCAATATAGTGAGACCTGATCTCTACAAAAAATTTAAAAATAAGCCATGCATGCTGGCACATACCTATAGTCCCAGCTACTCAGGAGGCTGAGGTGGGAGAACTGCTTGAGCCTTGGAGGCAGAGGTTGCAGTGAGCCAGAACAATGCCATTGCACTCCAGCCTGGGCAACAGAGCAAGACTCTGTCCCAAAAAAGAAAAAAAAAAAGCTTTTAGAAAACTATTTCTTGGTAAAAAACCTTCTGAGATCTTTCTCCCCTAAAGACTGCCCTGAACAACATGGGGGAAATAATAGATTTCTCTCAAATCATCTTTATTATTTCCTCTATTATTGGTGACCTATACTGCATGCTTCATAAAAAAAAAATAATAAATTTATTTATACTTTTTTTATGCTAAGTACCATGCTAACAATGGTACTTAGAACCAGACTTTTAAAGAGTTCCAGGTAAATAGGGATACTGGTATGTAAACATATAATGACAGTACATTGAAAAATGCAGCAGTTCAAAAAACAGAGGTAACTTAAAAGAGACAATGATTAGAGAAAAACTAGAAAAGCTTCCTAGATAACCAAATTTGGGTAATAAATTTAAAAAGAGCATTTCAAGTGGAAGAAATATCTTATCATTGTAAAAGTATGCACCAGGTAAAATTGCAGGATTCTTGAAGAAGCAATATAGTTAGAGATTTACTAGAGTAGGAGGCGTAAGGGAAGGAATGGTGGGTAATGAGGTGAAGAAAGAGGCAGACAGAGTAAAGATGTTTATAGAATTAGAGAGTCATTTCTGTTTCTTTGTTTGTTTCCATTTTTAAAGAGAGACAAATAAAGTACAAAATAATGTGAAACCAGACTTAAACCATAGCATATTTTGCTCTTGTCTGCCCAACTAATAAGGGAACTGGAACTTCATATGATAATATTGAATCTAATGTAAAAGATAATACATTAAGCTTTGACCTTACGAAAGACCAGAATCTTGTACATAGATTCAGAAAATGTCTAAGTATCTTCTACAGGTATATGTATAGCTTTAAGCCGGATGCTGTATAGAAAACAAAGATAAAACGCTATTCCATCCATAAATATATTTTTGCTTCATGAGTGAATTAAGTGCCAAGAATAGAGAATGAAAAGACCTGTCATGGGTAGCAATTTTTTTCCCATTCATTTTGACAGAGGAAACCTCGGACTTTGCTGAATCCACCACCCGCCTCGCCAACAACCAGCACTCCTGAACCAGATACCAGCACTGTACCCCAAGACGCTGCCACCATCCCCAGCTCAGCCATGCAGGCCCCCACAGGTAAGAGTAGATAACAGGACGTAGATAACTTGTAGGAAGTGTAAGCAATTGGTATGATCCCCATGGAAGTTAGGGTTGTCTTTCTCTTAGAAGGAGTTGAGTATGTCTCACATCAAATCCTAGAATGTAGAAGCCTGAAGGGAAGGCTCAGCTGTAGTTTCCTTTCCAATTATATAGAAGATGACAGAACCTGCCATGGTCAAGACTGATAATTGTGTAGCAGTCTCTTGAGTGGGACTTGATTCACTTTGTGTGACCTTGATATTACTTTTCAATCTGAGCCTCAGTTTATAATCTATACAATGATAGCACTAGTCCAAATAACCTTTATAATCCCTTCAATTGTTAGCAATAAAAGCTATCACAGACTGAATGTGATGTGCCACATCACATTATCTTTTATTACCTACCTTTCATTTTTTTGAACTGTAGAGAACTTTTTAAAAGATATTTTGGTTTTTATCAGTTATACTCATTCATAGTTCAAAGGAATGAAGGGTCTACACCACCTACTACAAAAACAAAACAAACACACCTTTTATCCCCCTGTCAATTACTATTCCCCAGAGGCAATCACTTTCAATTTAACTGATTTTTTATTTACCTCTGTATCTAAATAGCATGTATATTTCTGTCTTTTTTAGTTATTTTTCTACTGACTACCCACTTTAGAAGATGAGAATTTAACTCTTCTTAATCTCTTTGCCCCTTATCCACCCACACATATTTCCCTACCCCAGTTCCATGATATTTTAATTTTGATTAGATCAAAATTCAATGTTTTATTATTATAACTAGTTAAATGCTATTCTTAATTGAACCATGTAGTGTACTATGATTACTTTTCCTTTGTTGCTCAGCATTTCATTTTCAGGGGAAATCTTGTTGATTTCCTTGTTATGTGTTTATTTTTCTGTGTACTTGTTATTAATTCAACATTAAACTTTCTTCCTACTGTATACATCTGTCTTTATGTCAAAGTACATTATATATTCTATCCATGTCATACTCTAGAAGAAATCTCTCCTGGAGCCTTCTTAGTTTCTTTAGATTGTGTTTACCCCTCTTTTGGTAAGGGTCTCAGTTTGCTCTTTCCAATGTCTTTGTCTTCTGTAAATCTTTTTAGATGTGCATACTTAGTTTTGTATGAAATCTCTTTATTCTCTTTGAAGTTTCTCTTAATTCCCAGTATCCTAAAATTTCACCTTGGTTGTATTTTCACCTGCCATACTGGACACTTTCATTTTATAAAATTCTAAAAAAAATTGGCTGGGCATGGTGGCTCACACCTGTAATCCCAGCATTTTAGGAGGCCCAAGCAGACAGAGTACTTGAAGCCAAGAGTTCAAGACCAGTCTGGTCAACATGGTGAAACCCCATCTGTACCAAAAATACAAAAATTAGCTGGTCATGGTGGTGCACGCCTGTAGTCCTAGCTACTCAGGAGGCTGAGGCATGAGAATTGCTTGAACCCAGCTTTTGCCCTAGTCCCAGCAGTAACAGCTCAAGAGGTTGAGGTGGAGGTTTCAGTGAGCCAAGATAGTACCAATGCACTCCAGCCTGGGTGATAGAGCAAGACTCTGTCTCAAAAAACAAAAATTCTTTAATCAATTATTTTCTTTTACTTCTTTTTCTCTGTTCACTCTTGTCATAACTGTTATTCAGTTGTTGAATCTCTTGAACTGGTTTTGTAATATTTATATCTCTATTCTTATCCCTATTCTTTGCCTTTTGGTCAACTATCAAGTTTTCCTCAACTATGTCTCCAAACTTTGTATTCAGTTTCTCATTTCTGCCATCTTGCTTTTTAAATTATAATTATTTAGTACTCCAGTGGCATTTTCCAAAGTGTGTTTGGTAGAAACACCAGATGTGCAAAATGCTCTACATAAAAGGATTTTACATACATTTAGGAAATTTAGTTACATACATTTAGGAAATGCTTATACTCTTCCCCATGGTTGGAGATGTGGATTTTGTTATCAAGAGCTCTTTTTGTTGTTTGAAATTTTTTAGTAGACTTTTATTTTTTAGAGCGGTTTTAGATTCACAGCAAAATTGAGTGGTAGATACAGAAATTTCCTGTATACTTGCTGCCCCTGCCCCCCACACGCTCTCCTCCATCGATATCCTCCACCACAGTGGTACCTGTCACAATTGATGAATTTACATTGACTCATTATTATCACCCATGTCTATAGTTTGCATTTGGGTTTACTCTTGGTGTTTTACGTTCTATGGGTTTTGACAAATGTATAAGGACATATATCCACTATCATGTATCATACAAAATAGTTTCACTGTCCAAAAACCCTCTGGTCTCTGCCTATTCATCCTTCCTCCTCATTAACCCCTGGCAACCACTGATCAAGATTTATCTTTTCCAGAATGTCACATAGTTGAAATCATATAGTATGCCATCTTTTCAGATTGGCTTCTTTCACTTAGTATTATGCATTTAAATTTATTCCATGTCTTTTCATGGCTTGATAGCTCTTTTTTTTTTTTTTTTACCACTGAGAAATATTTCATTGTCCAGATGTTTCACAGTTTATTTATTTGCTCACTTACTCATGGGAATGTTGGTTACTTTAAAGTTTTTGCATTTATGAATAAAGTGGCTGTAAATATCTGTGTGCAAGTTTTTATGTGGACATAAGGTTTCAACTCCTTTGGATAAATACCAAGGAGCACAACTGCCGGATTGAATACTAAGAATATGTCTTTTTTGCAAGAAATCAAAGCGGCTTCAAGATGACTGACTAGGGCTGGGCATGGTGGCTCACGCCTGTATTCCCAGCACTTTGGGAGGCTGAGGCAGGTGAATCACTTGAGCTCAGGAGTTTGAGACCAGCCTGGGCAACATAGTGAGACCCCCCCCATCCCATCTCTACTAAAAAGACAAAAAAAATAGTCAGCCAAGCATGCTGGTATGCACCCACAGGTGCTACTCAGCTACTTGGGAGGCTGAGGTGGAAGGATCACTTGATTCCAGGGATGGACAGGGCAGAGGTTGCAGTAAACCAAAAACACACCCCACTCCAGCCTAGGTGACAGAGCTAGTCTTTAAAAAAAGATGGCTGAGTAGAAGCATTTCATATGCATATGCTCACCTCCTCCACTTAGAACTAAAAGAGTATATAGACAATCATACTTCAGATACCTTATCCCAGATAGAACACTGGAATTCAACAGGAAAGTGACAGGAAACACTGAAAGAAAGGAAGGAGAAAGAAGAGAAGCAGCCTGCCTGTCTAAGATTGGCTAGGAGACAGCAAGTGACTTCCCAAGGGCAAGTGAGACACTTCTAGCAGCCCACATCCCCACCTATGGAATCATGCATGCCTGGCAACCAGAGAGCCCTTGACCTTCCCAACCCCTGAAACTAACATAGGGAGCTGCCAGAAGACCAGAAGAGGGAACTATTCCAGGGATTGAGCTTGCACTGCATCAGACACCCTTTCTGAGCCATAAGCAGCTACAGTGATACACCATTTTCAATCCTAGCCATTGGACTGCATTCTGTCCTGGGGCCTAGCAGCACCAGAACTGAGGTGTTAGGGGAAATTGAGCTGTTACTGCTGGGATTGGGGCAGAAGGTACAAATGGGCTCCCATAGGTAGGACTCACAAGTGAGGCATGGGCTACACCTGCCATTTCTTCAATGGTAGTACCAGCAGGACTGACATTGGGATGTGAACAGAGTGCAAGGTGCTGCTGGGGCTTATCTAAAATGTCATTGCCAAACCCAAGGTCATCTAGATTTTCTCCTATGTTATCTTCTAGGAGTTTTATAGTTTGCATTTTACATTTAGGTCTGTTACCCTTTTGGGTTTACTTTTTTCAAGAGCATAGGTTCTGTGTCTAGGTTCACTTTTTTTCATGTTGTTCCAGAACCATTTGTTGAAAAGACTATCTTTATTTTTTATTGTATTGCCTTTACTTCTTTGTCGAAGATAAGCTGATTATATTTATGTGGGTTTATTTCTGGGTTCTCTATTCTGTTCCATTGATCTGTCTATTCTTTAGGCAGTACCACACTGTCTTAATTATGGTGCTTTACAGTAAGTCTTGAAGTCAGGTAGTATCAGCCCTCCTGACTTGGTTCTGGGTCTTTTGCCTGTTCATATAAAGTTTAGATTCAGTTTGGTTTGCTGTTGTTGTGGAGACAGAGGTGCACTCTGTTGCCAAGACTGGAGTGCAGTGGTGCAATTACAGCTCACTGCAGCCTCAATCTTCCTGAGCTCAAGCTGTCCTCCTACCTCAGCCTCTCAAATAGCTGGGGCTACAGGCACACGCCACTACACTTAACTAATTTTGTAGAGACAGGGTCTCACTATGTTGCCCAGATCTCAAACTCCTGGGCTCAAGCAGTCTTCCCACCTTGATCTCCCAGAGTGTTGGGATTACAGGCATGAGCCACCACATCGAGCTGATTCAATTTATTGCTATATCCAAAATAACTTTCTGGGATTTTGATTAGGATTGCAGTGAATCTCTACACTGAGTTGGAAAGAACTGACATATGACAATACTGTCTTCTTATCCATGAATGCAAAATACCTGTTTACTTAGTTCTTTTTATGTTTCTTTCAAAAAACTTTTCTAGTTTTCCTCATATAAATGTTACATATATTCTGTTTAACTTATACCTAGGTATTTCATTTTTTGGTGCTAACATAAATGGTATTGTGGGGGTTTGTTTTGTTTTTTGAAATAGGGTCTTGCTGTGTTGCCCAGGCTGAAGTGCAGTGGTATGATCATAGCTCACCACAGCCTCACACTCCTGGGCAGAAGCAATCGTCCCTCCTCAGCCTCCTGGGTAGCAAGAACTACAGACATGCCACCATGCCTTGATGATTTATTTATTTTTTATAGAGATAGTTTCTCGCTATGTTGCCCAGGCCGGTCTTGAATTCTTGGCCTCAAACAATCCTCCTGCTTCAGCCTCCCAAAGTACTGGGATTACAGGTGTGAGCCATTGTGCCTGGCCTGTATTGTGTTTTTTTTTTTAATTTTAAATTTCACTTCTTCATTGCTGCTATATAGGAAATTGATTGACTTTTTGTATATTAGTTTTGTATCCTGCATTCTCGTTATAATCACTTATTAATTCCAGAGGTTTTTTTTTTCTTTTGGTTGTTAATTATTTCATAATAGACAATCATGTCACTTGAGAACAAAGTTTTATTTCATCCTTTCCAATCCGCATTCTTTTTATCTTACTTTTTGTCTTAACTGCATTAGCTAAGACTTCCAGTATGCTGTTGAAGAGGAGTGGTGAGAGAGGACATCCTTGTCTTGTTCCTGATTTTGGTTAGAAAGTTTCTCACCATTAAGTAGGATGTTAGCTCTAGGGTTTTTGTAGATGTTATTTATTAAATTGAGAACGTTTCCATCTGTTTCTGGTTTCCAAGAATTTTTATTATGAATGAGTGTTGGTTATTGTCAGATCCTTTTTCTGCATGTATCGATATGATTATCTGATTTTTCTTGCTTAGCCTGTTGATATGATAGATTATATTAATTGATTTTTGAATGTTGAGTGAGCCTTGCATACTTGGGATAAATCTCACTTGGTCATAGCATATAATTCTTCTTTTTATTGTTCTATTTGATTTGATAATATTTTGTCGAGGACAGTGCCTCATAAAATAAGCTAGAAAACATTCCTTCTGCTTCTATTAAACACTTCTAAATTCGATTCTGAAGAATTGGTATAATTTCTTTCTTAAATGTTTGGTAGAATTCACCAATGAACCTATCTAGGCTTGATATTTTCTTTTTTGGAAGGTTTGAGTTTTTTTTAATTAATTCAGTTTCTTTAATAGACATAAACCTATTCAGATTGTCTGTTCTTGTTTGAGTTTTGGCAGACTGTCTTTGAAGGAATTAGTTCATTTCATCTAGGTTATCAAATGTGTGGACATAGAGCTATTCATAGTATTCCTTTATTATCTGTTTAATGACAATAGGATCTGTAGTGATGTCCCCTTTATCATTTCTGATTTAGTAATTTATGTCATCTCTCTGGTTGCTTGTTTTGTTCTGTTTTTAGTTAGCCTGGCTAGAGTCTTACTGATTTTATTTTTCAACAAAACAACTTTTGGTTTCATTGATTTTTTTTTTTTTTTTTTTTTTTTTTTTGAGTTGTAGTCTTGCTCTGTCACCCAGGCTGGAGTGCAGTGGCACAATCTTGGCTCACTGCAATCTCTGCCTAGTGAGTTCAAACGATTCTCCTGCCTCAGCCTCCTGAGTAGCTGGGACTAGAGGCACACACCACCACGCCTGGCTAATTTTTTGTATTTTTAGTAGAGATGGGGTTTCACTGTGTTAGCCAGGATGGTATCAATCTCCTGACTTCGTGATCCACCCGTCTGAGCCTCCCAAACTGCTGGGATAACAGGCGTGAGCCTCTGCACCCAGCCTGTTTCATTGATGTTTCTCTGTTGATTTCCTGTTTTCAATTTCATTGATTTCTGCTCTATAATCTTTATGATTTTTTTATTTTCTGCTTACTTTGGATTTAATTTGCTCTTCTTTTTCTAGTTTCCTAAGATGGAAGCCCAGATTGCTGCTTTTAGATGTTCTTTTCTAATATCTGCATTCAATACTATAAGTTACCCTTTAAACACTGCTTCTGCTCTATCCTACAGATTTTGATAAGTTGTATTTTCATTTTCATTTAGTTCCATTTTTTTTATTATTATTACTGAGACAGAGTCTCACTCTGTCATCCAGACTGGAGTGCAGAGGCAACAATCTCAGCTCACTGCACCCTCCACTTCTTGTGTTCAAGCAATTCTTCTGCATCAGCCTCCCAGGTACCTGGGATTACAGGTGTGCGCCACCATGCCTGGCTAATTTTTTTGTATTTTTGATAGAGACAGGGTTTCAACATGGTGGTCCTGCTGATTTTGAACTCCTGACCTCAAGTGATCCACCCGCCTTGGCCTCCCAAAGTGCTAGTATTACAGGCGTGAGCCACCACACCTGGCCACATCCAAACATGTTTTAAATTTCTCTTGTTACTTCTTTTTTGACCTATGTGTTATTTAGAAGTGCATTGTTAATCTCTATTTGGGGATTTTTTTTCATGTATCATTCTGTTTTTGACTTCTAGTTTAATTCTATTGTGTTCTGAAAGAAGATGTATGATTATTCTTTTAAAATTTGTTCAACTGGGTAAAATTTGTTCAGTGCCTATAATCCCAGCACTTTGGGAAGCCAAGACCAGTGGATCGCTTGAGCTCAGGAGTTCGAGACCAGCCTGGGCAAGATGGTGAAACCCTGTCTCTACCAAAAATACAAAAAATTAACCAGGTGTGGTTGCATGCACCTGCGGTCCTAACTACTCAGGAGGCTGAGGTGTGAGGATCGGTTGAACCTCTGTTGCAGTGAGCCAGGATCGCACCACTGTACTGCAACTTGTGTGACAGAGTGAGACCCTGCCTCAAAAAATAATAATAAAAATGAGAAAATTAAAAAAAAAAAATTTTTTTCATGTTCAAGTGTGTTTTATCGTCCAGAATGTGGTCTGTCTTGCTGAATGTTCTACATGACCTTGAAAAGAACATGTATCCTGCTGCTGTTGGATGACGTAGTCAGTAGATGCCAACTATACTTCAGTTGATTGATGGTGCTATTGAGTTCAATTATGTCCTTACTGATTTTATGCCTGTTTGATGTGTCCATTTCTGATAAAGGGGTGTTGAAGTCTCCAACTATAATAGTGGACTTATCTGTTTCTCCTTGCAGGTCTGTCTGTTTTTGCCTCACATATCTGACACTCTGTTGTCAGGTATATACACATTAAGGAGCGATATGTCTTCTTGGAGAATTGGCCTCTTATTATGTAATGCCTCTGTCTTTCCCTGATAACTTTCCTTGCTC
Source organism: Cheracebus regulus (assembly GCA_963574635.1). NCBI lineage: Eukaryota > Metazoa > Chordata > Mammalia > Primates > Pitheciidae > Cheracebus > Cheracebus regulus. Next base: position 3,982 of record CAUYQU010008203.1, on the reverse strand, counting down.
TGAATTCTACACTGTATGAAGTTAATATAGCTACTCCGGCTTTCTTCTGGTTAGCATTAGCATGGTATATCTTTCTTTACCCGTTTAATTTTAATCTTTATATGTCTTTATATTTAAAGTAGGTTTCTGGTAGACAACATAAACTTGGATCTTGGGGGTTTTTAAATTTTTTTAAATAATCATTTACATATACACTTTAGCAGAATTCAGGCTCCTTTCATCCTCCTAATCTGGTGGTCTTTCATTAGCTTTACAAAGACAGTTTAGTTTTGGGGAAGAGCTATTATCATTTAAACTGTAAAGTAAATGTCTCCCAAAGTTAGCTCGTCCCAAGCCCAGGAATGATTAAGGGCAGTTTGGAGGTTAAAGATAATATGGGAGTTAATTAGATCAGATCTCTTTCACTGTCATAATTTTGTCACTATTACCATTTTTACAAAGGTGGTTTCAGATGAATTAAGATTAAGAAAAATAGGCCAGGCACAGTGGCTAACACCTGTAATATTAGTACTTTAGGAGGCTGAGTTGAGAGGATCAGTCACTTGAGCATAGGAGTCACCAACCTAGGCAACAACATAGCAAGATCTTGTCTCTACTAAAAATTAAAAAAAAAAAATTAATCAAGCATTGTGCATGCCTGTAGTCCCAAGCTACTTGGGAGGCTGAGGCAGGAGGATCACTTGAGCCTGGGAGATTGAGGTTGCAGGGAGTTATGATAGCACCACTGCACTCTAGGCTAGGTAACAAAGTGAGAGCCTATCTCAAAAAATAAAGAAAAGAAAAAAAAGTTATAATTTTGTCTTTACTTATTTCTTCTCTGATATTCTTCCTTTCTTTATATAGATCCAAGTTTCTGATCTATATCGTTTTCCATCTTTCTGAAGAACTTCTTTTAACATTTCTTGCAAGGCAGCTCTACTGCCAACATACTCCCTCAATTTTTCTTTGTCTTTTTTTTTCTCCCTCACATTTGAAGAACAGTTTTGCAAGGTACAGAACTTTAGGTCAGTGGGTTTTTTCCTCTCAACACATTAAACATTTCACTCTCTTCTTGCTTGCATGGTTTCTTAGGAGACATTGGATATAATTCTTGTCTTGGTGGTAGCTCAGGCCTGTAATCCCAGCACTTTGGGAGGCTGAGGTGGGCAGATCGCAAGGTCAGGAGTTCAAGACCAGTCTGACCAATATGGTGAAACCCTGCCTCTACTAAAAATACAAAAATTAGCCGGGTGTGGTGGCACGCACCTGTAGTCTCAGCTACTCAGGAGGCTGAGGCGGGAGAATCACTTGAACCCGGAAAACCAGGGTTGCAGTGAGCCGAGATTGTGCCACTGCACTCCAGCCTGGGTGATATGGCAAGACTCCATCTCAAAAAAAAAAAAAAAGAAAGAAAGAAATTCTTGTCTTTGCCCCTCTATAGGTAAAGTATTTTTTTCCTCTGGCCTCTTTCAGTGTTTTTATCTTGATTTTTTATAGTTTGAAAATGATATGCCTAGGTGTAGGTTTCAGGATTTTTTGGCATTTTTACTGCCTGCTATTCTCTGAGCTTCCTGAATCTGAGATTTGGTGTGTGGCATTAATTTGGGGAAAATTCTCAGTCATTATTGCTTCAATTTCTTTTACTTTTTCTTCTAGTATTATCATTACATATAGATTACATCTCTTATAGTTATCCCACAGTTCTTAAATATTTTGTTATTTTTTTTCTGTCTTCTTTATCTTTGCTTTTAATTTTGGCAGTTTCCTTCCCTTGAGATATCCTTGTAAAGGAAAATTAGACATTCTCTGGACCCCAAAATTCCTTATGAAACGAGAGAGCTCCCTGACCTCCCTCACAGGACATGCAACAGGGGAGTGGCTTGTCTTTTCAGTGCACTCAAAGCCCTTACAGGAGGGGGAGCATGTAGATGGGCAGGTACAGGAGCCGGGGTGAGCAATTTTGGGGCACTGGCCCCACAGTAGCATGTAGGGCTGGGTGCCTATGACTCCTGAAGCCCCAGTGGGTATGCTACAGTGCTCTTTTAGCTCTGCCATCACCGATGGCTTAAGTGTTAACCAGCTCAGTGCCCTCTTGGTATCCAGGTTCTTGTCCAGCATCCAAGAAGAATCAGGTCACACACAGACTTGAATAATGGTGAATGTGGGGTTTTTATTGAGTGGTGGAGGTGGCTGTCAGTGGAATGGATGGGGAGGTGGAAAGGGGATGGAGTGGGAAGATGATCTTCCTGGAGTTTGGCTGTCCAGCAGCCTATCTCATCTCTGACCATCCCCAGCCAAACTCCTCTCAATGTTCAGATGCTCCTTCTCTTCTCTCTTTCTCTGCTGTGCCGTTCTGCCACTCTTCTGCACATCTGCTCGTCTGCTCATGGAGCCTGGTGTTTGGGGTTTATATGGGTGCAGGATAGGGGGGCATCGCAGGCCAAAAGACAGAATTTGGGCATGAAAACAGGAGTGCCTGTGCCATTTAGTGCTTTGGGTTTCCAGGCTTGGGAACTGCCCTCTTCTACCCAATATTTCCCTGTCTTCTGTCTGTATCACTTATGGAACAGGGAAGGGTAAACCTAGGGGCTGAGCCATGCAACACATCTTCCAAATGAATAGCTTCCAAATGAGTAGCTGTGACTAGCATTATGTATTAGTCACATTCCTAAAGGAAAGGTAAAAGACCTCAGGCATCCATGAAGGACTGCCTGCACAGATCATTCACAAGTAAACTCTTTGCTGGTCTACCACAAGCAAGGACACACCAGGTGCAACTTTAGGTCTACAATCTATGTCTAGCTCTTACAACAAACTCCACGCTGATAATGTCAGTATCCTATCTTCTCAGGTGCGAGACAAAGACAAAGGGGACCAGTCATTCCTCCACCAACCCAGAGATGTCTGCATAATTGATTCTTCCTTTACTCCCTTTTTGCTCTTCAAACATTCACCTTATCTTATGTAAACTGTAGATTTGTCAAGCACTAACTAAAATCTCACAAGAATGCAACCATTCCTTTGCTGCCTGCCTGCCCTCCTTTACGAAAATATATAAATACTAAAATCCTGAAAGCCTCTTTGGAACAGCCACAGATGTGTCTGTAGCTCGTATTTTCCCAGACACACCCCAAAGTTGGCATAATAAACCTTGATTCATTGAGACTGTTGCTTCAGTCATTCATTCAGTTATCATGCTCAAATGCAGCAATTGTTTCCTTAGCCACATCTAATCTAATAATGGGCCAATGAAAGGCATTCTTCATTCGTTTTTTTTTTCTTTTCTTTTCTTTTTGTTTTTGAGACAGAGTCTTCCTCTGTCTCTCAGGCTGGAATGCAGTATGCAATCATGGCTCACTGCAGCCTCAACTTCCCAGACTCAGGTGATCCTCCCACCTCAGCTTCCTGAGTAGCTAGGACTACAGGCACACGCCACCACACCTGGCTAACTTTCTGTAATTTTAGTAGAGACGAGGTTTCACCAGGCTGGTCTTGAACTACTGGGCTCAAGCAATCCACTGGCCTCGACCTCCCAAATTGCTAGAATTACAGGTGTGAGCCACAGCACCAGCCCATTCTTTCTGTTGCAGTATTTTTGATCTCTAGTGTTTCTTTTTGAATTTTTCTTGGAATTTCCACCTCTCTGCTTACATTGCCCATCTGTTCTTACACACCATCTGCTTTATTCATTAGAACTCCCAGCATGTTAATCATAGTTGTTTAAATTCCTGGTCTAATAATTCCAGCATCCCTGCCATAACTAAGTGTGCTGCTTTTTCTTCAAACTGTGTTTTTTGTCCTTGGTTATACCATTTTTGTGTGATAACTGGACATGATGTACTGGGTAAAAGGAATCATGGTAGGGCCAGGCACAGTGGCTCATGCCTGCAATCCCAGCACTTTGGGAAGCCAAGGCAGGCAGATCACTTGAGGTCAGGAGTTTGAGGTCAGGCTGACCAACATGGCAAAACCTCATCACTACTAAAAATATTTAAAAATTAGC